>SJYC01110573.1:0-36008 GCA_006408675.1 Madoqua kirkii
AGATGACACCACCCTTATGGCAGAAAGAGAAGAGAAACTAAAGAGCTTCTTGATAAAAGTGAGAGTGGAGTTTAAAAGCTGGCTTAAAACTTAACATTCAAAAAACAAAGATCGTGGCATCTGGTCCCATCACTTCGTAGCAAATAGATGGGGAAACAATGGAAATTGTGACAGACTTTATTTTCTTGGGCTGTAAAATCACTGCAGATGGTGACTGCAGCCAGGAAATTAAAAGACGCTTGCTCCTAGGAAGAAAAGCTATAACCAATCTAGACAGCATATTAAAAAGCAGAAACATTAGTTTGCCAACAAAGGTCCGTCTAGTCAAAGCTATGGTTTTTCCAATAGTCACGTATGGATGTGAGTTGGACCATAAAGAAAGCTGAGTGCCAAAGAACTGCTGCTTTTGAACTGTGGTGTTGGAGAAGACTCTTGAGAGCCCCTTGGACTGCAAGGAGATCCAACCAGTCCATCCTAAAGGAAATCCATCCTGGGTGTTCATTGGAAGGAATGATGTTGAAGCTGAAGCTCCAGTACTTTGGTCACCTAATGCAAAGAACTAACTCCTTGGAAAAGACTCTGACGTTGGGAAAGATTGAAGGCAGGAGGAGAAGAGGATGACAGAGGATGAGATGGCTGGATGGCATCACCGACCTGATGGACATGAGTTGGAGTAAGCTCCGGGGCTGGTGATGGACAGGGAGGCCTCATGTGCTGCGGTCCATGGGGTTGCAGAGAGTCTGAGCGACTGAACTGAACCGTGGGACCTTAGTTGCATCTGTGCCCTCGGCAGTGAAAACTCGTAACCGCTGGACCAGCCGGGAGTTCCCAAGGCCCCTATTTTGAAGACGCAGAGATCAGAACCAGGGTGACGTGAGCTCTGGCATGAGGCCGCCTGCCTCACTTTGCGATGCTTCACACATGTTGTGTGTTTGTTTAATCAAATCGAAGGTTTGTGGCAAACTTGCGTCAAGCGTCTGTCAGAGTCATTCTCCAACAGCATTTGCTCACTTCCTGTCTCTGTGTCACATCCTGGTAATTCGTACAATATTTCAAACTTTTGGTTATTATTACATTTGTTACAATACCTGTGGACAGTGATCTTTGATGTTATTGGTGGTGGTGGTGCTGGTTTAGTCGCTAAGTCTTGTCCGACTCTTGCGACCCCATGAACTGGAGCCCTTTCCCAGGCAGGAATACTGGGGTGGGTTGCCATTTCCTTCTCCATTGAATTTATTACTATTATACAACTCACTGAAGGCTCAGAGGATGGGTAGCATTTTTTAGCAATAAAGTGGTTTTTCATTAAGATGTATACATTGTTTTGTTTGTTTTTTTCAGAGATGATGCTATTGCACACCTTATAGGCTACAGTCTAACAGAAACATAACTTTTACATGCACTGGGAAACCGAAATACTCACGTGACTTCTGTTCACACTTCATTCACACTAATTTACTGTGACATTCATTTGATTGCAGCCAAGTGCATTGGAACCAAATGCATCGTATCTCTGAAGTGCGCCTGCAAAGAGATTTGCAGTAAATACCACGAATCTACACACAAGTATGAACTCAGCTATGGATGTGCTTGATAAAACGGCACCTGCCCTGTGGCTCAAGGGCCTGAGAAGCAGTAAAGAGTGCAGCCCCGAGGCCCTTCACACGTGGAGTCTCTCGTGTTACCTGGAAGCAACGCTTCTGCAGCTCAGAGCGTCACTGTGTCCAGCCTAGGTCTCTCGGTCCTAATCGGGACGGTGACGTGTCCACAGAGAGTGGCTGCTGCCTGTCCCGTGTGAGCGCACGGGTCCCTGAAGGCAGCACCGAGAACGCATCTTTAGGACTCGTCCTGACCTCATGCCACGAGCTTTGTGCCAGGGACCTGACAATTGCAGCCCCACCACCAGCCCAGGAGGCTGGGTCGGAGCAGTTTCCACTTTACCCCGAGACACGGAGTGGCCAAGACGGCACATCACCTCCCTGTGGTCCTCCGACTGTGACCGGGAAGGTGGAAACACGGGCGACACAGAAGAAGACACAGAGAAGCTCAGGAGCAGCCTGTGTGGCCCCTTCGAGGATGCTTAAGGCGGAGTCACGTGGAGCAGCGCCTCCGGCCCAGGTGCAGCCCCCGCTGCCCTGGCGTCTGCGACAGCGGTGAGCCCCCAGAGAGGCACGGTGCACACCGCCATTTCAGGGCCCCAGAGGTCCTGCAGGAAAGGATCCCCTTACCCAGGGCTGCTTCCCAATCCCATCAAGCACCCTCTAGGACACAGCGCTTCTGGATCTCTCCACTCGCCCTGGGGTCAGGCTGAACCACACTGTGTAGGTTCCCGATTGAAGTACTTTGATGGAATAATCCTTTGGTGTTATGCCTGGGACTCCCTCAAGAGAGCAAGCATACGGAGGTCTCCACCCCCTGTGGGCTGACAGCTCTGCCCCTCCAGCAGCTCTCCTGGGCGCGGTTCCCGAATCTGGGCTGGCCCACAAAGGATTCGTCGTCGGCTGTGATGGGATATGAGGCTGCCACAGAGTGGTCCTGAGTGCAGAGGCTAACCACAGCCTCTAGAAGCGAGCCTTTCTCAGTGAAGAGGATGGCAGCTGCGGGCAGCCCCCCGAGTAGCGCCAAGGCCTGAGACGCTCTGCTCACTTCTTGGCAGTGTAGCGCCGTGGGTGTGTTTATTTGTGGGCCCTGAGGCTGTCCTTCCTGGCTCACAGATCCTGTCTCTGCTCTGGCCATAGGGGCACAGAGCCACCTCTGGGTCTCGGTCTGGGACAAGGTGGAGCAGACCCCACGCCAGTGACGGGCGTCGCGTTTTCCCACAGGGCTGAGGGGCCGACAGCCACCCTGGCCGCCTAGCCCACCCTGCCCACTGTGGTGGCCGTGCGCACGTGTAGCGGCCAAGCTCCTGGGCTGTGGCCGAAGCTGAGGTGCGCCAAAAGCCTGGAACACCCACAGCTTTTAAAGACAGCCCCCCTCCCACCCCCAAAGAAGGTGAAAGATCCCATTAACTCTGCGTCAGGTACATGCTGGGGTGACAGCATTTGGGGTCTGTTGGATTAACTAAGATACATCAAGTAATGCTCAAAATTCTCCAAGCCAGGCTTCAGCAATACGTGAACCGTAAACTTCCTGATGTTCATGCTGGTTTTAGAAAAGGCAGAGGAGCCAGAGGTCAAATTGCCAACATCCACTGGATCATGGAAAAAGCAAGAGAGTTCCAGAAAAACATCTATTTCTGCTTTATTGACTGTGCCAAAGCCTTTGACTTTATTGTGTGGATCACAATAAACTGTGGAAAGTTCTAAGAGAGATGGGAATACCAGACCACCTGACCTGCCTCTTGAGAAACCTGTATGCAGATCAGGAAGCAACAGCTAGAACTGGACATGGAACAACAGACTGGTTCCAAAGGAGCCCGTCAAGACTGTATATTGTCACCCTGCTTATTTAACTTATATGCAGAGTACATCATGAGAAACGCTGGGCTGGAGGAAGCACAAGCTGGAATCAAGACTGCCGGGAGAAATATCAATAACCTCAGATATGCAGATGACACCACTCTTATGGCAGAAAGTGAAGAGGAACTAAAGAGCCTCTTGATGAAAGTGAAAGTGGAGAGTGAAAATGTTGGCTTAAAGCTCAACATTCAGAGAACGAAGATCATGGCATCTAGTCCCATCACTTCATGGGAAATAGATGGGGAAACAGTGGAAACAGTGTCAGACTTTATTTTTCTGGGCTCAAAAATCAATGCAGATGGTGATTGCAGCCATGAAATTAAAAGACGCTTACTCCTTGGAAGAAAAGTTATGACCAACCTAGATAGTATATTCAAAAGCAGAGACATTACTTTGCCGACTAAGGTCCGTCTAGTCAAAGCTATGATTTTGCCTGTGGTCATGTATGGATGTGAGAGTTGGACTGTGAAGAAGGCTGAGCGCTGAAGAGTCGATGCTTTTGAAATGTGGTGTTGGAGAAGACTCTTGAGAGTCCCCTGGACTGCAAGGAGATCCAGCCAGTCCATTCTGAAGGAGATCAACCCTGGGATTTCTTTGGAAGAAATGATGCTAAAGCTGAAACTCCAGTACTTTGGCCACCTCATACGAAGAGTTGACTCATCGGAAAAGACTCTGATGCTGGGAGGGATTAGGGGCAGGAGGAGAAGGGGACGACCGAGGATGAGATGGCCGGATGGCATCACGGACTCAATGGACGTGAGTCTGAGTGAACTTCGGGAGATGGTGATGAACGATGAACAGGGAGGCCTGGCGTGCTGCGATTCACGGGTTCGCAAAGAGTCGGACATGACTGAGTGACTGAACTGAACTGATTACTACATAAACTTCACCCATTTCTTTTTGCATTTAACATGGCTGCTAAAATATTTGAAATTGCACATGTGGCTTGCATTGCCTTTCTGGCGGACAGCGCTGCTCTAAATCACCCTGGAGACCTCCAGGAAGGTGCCCCCTGCCCCCCGCCCCTGGCGAGAAGTCGGGAGAGGAGGGCACGGCAGGAGGGTGGACTGGCCACTCGGTGTTGACCTCACGTGTTTTGCGTGTTGAAAAGCACGAGTCTCCAGACCCCTGAGGCGGGACACCATGAGGAGGGGAGGGGACCAGGGCCGACGCCAGGGCCGGCTGGCCGTGGCCATGGGGGCTGTGGGCATGCACGTGGCACTGGAATGCCTGGGGATATCTATCTGCTAGGGCTGCCAGAGCAAGTGCCATGCGATATTCCCTGGTGCCCCAGTGGTCGGGACCCAGAGCTTTCACTTCTGGGGCCTGGGTTCAGTCCCTGGTCAGGAAACTAAGATCCCATGGCTAAAAAAAGCTTAAGTGCTACAGGCCAGTGGCTTAACAGAAATTCAGTTCTTACAGTTGTGGGTGCCAGAAGGCTGAGACCAAGCTGTTGGCAAGGCGGATTTCCTGAGGCCTCTCTTGGGCTGGGAGGCGACCGCCTTCTCCCCGGTCTCCACGTCTCCCTCTGTGCGACTCTGTCCTGATCGCCTCTTTTTTGAAGATCCCTGTCACATTGGCTTGGGGCCCCCTGCACCAACCTCACTTTCCCTAAATTACCCCTTTAAAGACCCAGTCTCCAGAAACAGCTACATTCTGAGGTCCTGGGAGCTGGGGCTTCCACATACGAATTTGGGAGAACCAGAGCCCCAAGTCAGAACAAGCCAGACCCCCAAGCCAGGGCTGTCTTGGCTGGTCCAGCCCCAAGGGAGAGGCTGCATCCTTTCCCTTGTGGGAGGTGCACCGTGGCCTGAGAGGGGTCCTTTCAACACACGGCTGGTGGAGCAGGCTGGCTCAGACCGTGTATCCAGGATGAGAATGGTGAGCTGCAGAAATGCTGGTGGGCAGTGGAGCTGAGGCCACGTGGGAGCAGGTTCAGGCCACAGTGGGCAGGTCTTGGGGTGTCTTTCAGCCTGCAGTGGACTCCCCGGGGCCTGGGGAGTACCTGCCGGTGCTTCTGAGCCCGAGCACTGTGGGGGTTGCGTCCCTGGGCATCAGGGGAGGTTCAGGCAGGGGAGGGAAGAGCCCTCAGCCTGTGGCTGTGGTTGGTGTGCCCCTAGGATCTCGCCCGCAAGGCGACAGGCAGGGCCGGGTTCTGGGCATGCCCAGTTTAAACCTGACATGGCATCGCTCTCCTTGTTGCTGGGGGCCCGAGGGTTTGGGGGAGCAGTGAGGTGCTCCTTAAGGCCCACAGGTCTATGTGGCTGTGGTTGGTGTGCCCCTAGGATCTGCCCGCAAGGCGACAGGCAGGGCCGGGTTCTGGGCATGCCCAGTTTAAACCTGACATGGCATCGCTCTCCTTGTTGCTGGGGGCCCGAGGGTTTGGGGGAGCAGTGAGGTGCTCCTTAAGGCCCACAGGTCTCCTGCCGCCTCTGAGGGAATCCCGCAACCGCCAGGAGCTTCTTGGAAGGACAGACACTGCTAGGAGTTCTTTCTTTACAAAAAATAATTGAGGTGAAATTCACAGAGCATGAAATTCACCATTTTACAGCGAATTCAATGGCATTTAACGTTTTAAAAATGTGCGAGCACCTCCTCTGTCAAGTTCCAAGACGTTTCATCGCCGGAGGTAATGCCCCAGACCCACTGGGCACTCACTGCCATTGCCCACAGCTCCCAGCCCTGGGAGCCACTCCTGTGCTTCCTGCCTCTGGGTCTGTTAACTCTGAACGTCTCACACAAATGGCAGCACACAGCCTCGGTGTCTGGCCTCTCACTCAGTGTGACCTTTCTGCATTCTGACTGAGCTGTAGCTTGTGTCGGTGACTTCATTTCTTTTTATGGCTGAAAATAGTCCGTCCTGCAGGAGCAAATGGCCAACCACTCCAGTACCCTTGCCTGGAGAATGCTATGGACAGAGAAGCCTAGTGGGCTACAGTCCATGGGGCTGCAAAGAGGCAGACATGACTGAGCGACGCACACACACACACAGTCCATCACGTGCGTGTCTAGTCGGGCTCTCCAGAGAGACAGCCAGCAGGATGCTGGTGTTCAGTCGCTCAGGCATGCCTAGCTCTTTGCAGCCGCATGGACTGCAGCACGCCAGGCTTCCCTGTCCCTCTCTACCTCCTGCAGTTTGCACAAGTTTGTGTCCACTGAGTTGGTGATGCTATCCAACCATTGCATCCTCCGTCACCCCTTCTCCTTCTGTCTTCAATCTTTCCCAGCATTGGTGTCTTTTCCCAGTGAGTCAACTATTCGCATCAGGTGGCCAAAGTATTGGAGCTTCAGCTTCAGCATCAGTCCTTCCAATCAGTATCCAGGGTTGACTTCTTTTAGGACGGACTGGTTTGATCTCCTTGCTGTCCAACGGACTCTGCAAAGTCTTCTCCAGCACCACAATTTGAAAGCATCAGTTCTTCGGTGCTCAGCCTTGTTTATGGTCCAACTCCCAACAGGGTGTGTCAAGACATAAAGAAATTTGTGACAAGGAACTGACACATATGATTATGGAGACTCCGAAGGCAGGAAGAGACGGACGCTCCAGCTCCAGCAGTCAGGCGGCAGGACGTCCGTCTTCCTCAGCCTTTCTGTTCTAGGCACGTCTTCTTCACCTGACTCGGTGAGACCCACCTGCATGGGGGCAGGGGAGGGGCACCCACTCTGCTCAGCCCAGATCGCAATGCTAATCTCGCTCCTCACATGTGGCCAAATCTGAGCCCTCCCCCACCACCGCCAGCCCTCAGTGTAGACCTACCCAACTTGGTTCACCAGGCGGCAGCTGATGGGCATTGGGGTTGTTCCCCCTCCTGGCTGCTGGGAGCGCATGTGCAGATGGACCGGTCATAGAGCCGGTTTTCACTTCTCTTGGGTGCACACCTAGGAGTGTAGTTTAAGGGTGCTGGGAGTTCTTTGGGCAGAATTCAGGCTGAGTGCCCCTTCCAAGATGAAAGTTCACCATTTGCCATATTCCATTTCCCAGTACCTCTTGTCCCAGAAATGAAGCATCTGCACTCAGTGAGAAAATCTTGGGTTCACCCTTGTGCCCAGATGGGCCACGCCAGGGACAGGTGGCACTTTGCAGCAGCAGGTGGTCAGTTCAGTTCAGCCACTCAGCCGTGTCCGACTCTTTGCAACCCCATGGACTGCAGCATGGCAGGCCTCCCTGTCCATCACCAACTCCCAGAGTTCACTCAAACTCATGTCCATTGAGTCGGTGATGCCATCCAACCATCTCATCCTCTGTCATCCCCTTCTCCTCCTGCCTTCAATCTTTCCCTGCATCAGGGTCTTTTTCCATTGAGTCAGCTCTTTGCATCAGGTGGCCAAAGTATTGGAGTTTCAGCTTCAGCATCAGTCCTTCCAATGAATATTCAGGACTGATTTCCTTTAGGATGGACTTGTTGGCTCTCCTTGCAGTCCAAGGGACTCTCAAGGGTCTTCTCCAACACCACAGTTCAAAAGGTCAGTGGACTGTTAATCTGTTTTGAAGCCACTGGTGTGGGACCGGGGCCAGTTAGAGAAAGGGAGGAGCCAGGTAGAGGAGAAATGGAACCAAGTAGAGAAGGGGTAAGGTCCAGTGAAGGGGCAGAGTCAGATAGAGAAGGGGCAGGGGCGGGGCCAGATGGAGAAGGGGAGGGACCAGGAAGAGCAGGCGTAGGGAGGAGGGAGGAAGATCAGAGCTGTGTGCCTCATGGCCCAGCTGGGGATTCCTGAGACAGTGGTTCTGCCCAGCCTGCACCCCTTGGGGGTCACAAAACTTACCCCACTCACTATGTCGCCACCCCCGCCCCCCAGGGCTCCCCTGCTCAGATGTTCCTGTGGCTCTCTCTGCCCCAGGCCAGAGTCTGGACTCTTCCCTGTGCCCCTCCTGCCTGCAGTGGTGGTCCCCAGGCTAGTAAGTGGTGCCTCGCCCTCCGTGACCCAGACAGTTGAGAGACAGCCGAGAGCCTGGGGTTGCGTGTGCCCTGCTCCCTGTGGTGTCTCTGCCCGGCTGCACAGGGCCTGGCAGGCTAGATGGACACTGGATACCTGACCCGACAGAGCGACCCTGGCACCCAGGAGCTGGGGCTGGCATTCCCTCTCTGTCGCTCTCCCTCCCTCTCAGAAAGCAAGCCAGGACCGCAGTCGAGTTTAGCAAGATCTGGATGACCATCGGAATCATTTTTA
This sequence comes from Madoqua kirkii, assembly GCA_006408675.1. Lineage (NCBI taxonomy): Eukaryota > Metazoa > Chordata > Mammalia > Artiodactyla > Bovidae > Madoqua > Madoqua kirkii. Next base: position 8,628 of record SJYC01110573.1, read on the forward strand.
TTGCAAATCTGTTAACAAAAAAGATGAAAAAAAATACATCATTTTAATCACCTACAGTTTTGTAGGTAGATGACTTTTTAAAAAAGTTTTCTTTTTATGTAAACTACACTCTATCTTATAAAACACAGAAAGAAACCACATCTTAGGAAGAGTCTGATCGTGGCCACTAGGGGTGGCCCCACAGCACACCGGCGAGGCCGGGGCAGCAGACTCAGTGCGGTGGCCGTCGGGACCTCCGGCTTTGCTCTCAGGAGCTACGGTTCGGCAGCTGCAGGTCGTGGGGCCTGGGTTCTGACATCCCTTATCAGCACGACCCTGACAGAGTTGTCCAATCAGATTTCTTAAACAAAATCACCCTTTAAAAATGTATTTACAGATATTATCTGCCACAGGCTTATACTTGATAATGTAAAAATCTGCTCTACCCTGGGTGCACACCCACCCCCTGAACTGGAAGTGGTGGCCGGCGAGCAGGCTCCTGGTGACCCGAGCATCGCAGGGCGCGCCAGGCCCTGGCACCAGGGTCTCTGAGCACTGAGGCTGGACACGCCCACATTTTTCCAAGTCTCCTATAAAAACCGGGCTGTCAGCACTGGGCCCCAGGGGCGCCAGTTCATCTTCCGCTGAGCCTGGGAGATCAGTTCAAGTTGAGGTGCCTCCAGCAAGGCGGCCCAGCAGTGTCTTTCCCCAGGAAGGGGGAGGCCTCCCCAACGTGGGGTCCAAGGTGGGTACCACACGGCCACACCTCCGACTTCTCACATGATGCTTAAACATCAGCGGGGGCGAGGGACAGGGGAGGCTCCAGAAAGAACAAGAACTCACAATACCAAAGAACAACTACGTATACTGAACCTGAAACAAAGATTCATGACTGGTACCATGAAATGTACCCTTGGCATACCCCAAGAACACGTTTTGAGAGACATATCTTTAAAAAGTTTAAAAGTACACGGAAATGCACAAACCACATCATTTTACATTTTACTTTCCTACTTCAGGTACAAAGTAACCCACGTGCCAAAGGAGCAAAGGGCTTGCTTTTCTTTCTCTAGACGCATCTTTTCCTAAGATGCAGGCGGTCCTGGGAGGAGAGCGGTCCAGGTTTGGAGGTGGGGGTGAGGAGATGTCTGGGAGAAATCAAAGCAGGCCCCGGGCAACCCGAGGAGCTTTCTGAACAATGCTGGCTCAAACCACCTTGTCTGACATCATTTCTTTTGGGATTCAAAAAAGAGGAAATCAATAAATAAATGGCATTTGCACATCATGAATCTTTGTTTATATTTTACAAATACCTAGGAGTCTTTATCCTAAGTAGGAAAATCATGACTGAGAACTAGTTTATTTTCTTGGAGCAGATAAAAGTTTCTACCTGATGCCATACAAAACAGTACATATAAATAAAAAGGCAGTGTTTCCATGTAAAATAAAAGTACATAAATAAATACTAAAAAAAAATTAAAAATCCTTGTTCTCTTATTTTGTATAAAAACATATTTGTTGTAAAAGAGCTCCTTTGGTCGGCCCCGGCGTTCACGGAGCGCACGCACACGCCCAGCAGGGCTTGGGAAAGGAAGCGCAGGGTCCTGGGGGCAGCCAGCTGTTTACTTGAATGCCTCCGGGGCGTGGGCGATCTGGGACGGCACGCTGGTGGGCGGGCTGGAGACGCCCTCGGACCAGTCGGAGATGTTGGAGTGTGGCGAGGAGCTGGACCACTGGTCGGGGGACTCGGGGGACGGGGTGAGGAAGGGGTGCTCGGGCACCTGCAGCTGGTGGCTGGGGGTGTTGTCCACCGGGGAGGACGAGTAGCTGTGCTGGGAGGGGGGCGTCAGGAACTGGGCGGTGGTCATGGGCGGGGCCAGCGTGGACGGCAGCGACGTGGGCAGGACCTGGCCGTCCTGCGGCAGGACGGTGTGCGCCGCCAGGCTGCCGGGCCCCAGCGGCTGCATGTCCGCCTGGCTCAGCTCCCCTCCCAGGAAGCTCCGGCCCAGGTGGCCGCCGGCGGCCGAGCTCACGCCGAGGTGCGGCTGCGGCGGCATGCCCGGCGGCTGCGGCTGTAAGTTCTGCTGTGGCTGCAGCTGCTGCGTCTGCACCAGGTGAGGCTGGGAGGCCAGCCGCGTGTTGGGCAGGGCCTGGTAGCTCATCACCTGGGACAGGGCGGGGACGTGCAGCGGGCCCACCGTGCCATGCTGGAGGCCAGCAGCCTGTGTGCTCAGGGTGCCCGGCGTCACGCCCCCTCGCAGCGGGTTGTACTGGTTGGGCACCAGGCCGTTCTGCAGCCGGGACAGCCACTCGCACTGGCCATTCAAACCCGCGGCTCCACCCACGGTGAAATTCACAGCCCCACCACCCCCACTGCTGCCCGCGCCCAGGATCGTGCTGGTGCCGGAGGCCACGGGCAGGTGGGAGAGGCGTGGTGGCCCTGCCTCGAAGGCCAGCCGGCTGCCCCCGCTCAGCGCCGCCATCTCGGGCTTGGCCGCCACGCTCAGGTGGCTAACGCCCAGGTGTGCCTCAGGCATCCCGGGCAGGTGGTTGAGGGGCATGGAGGGAGACGGCTGGAAAGGGGAGGGCAGGAGGGGCGGGGAGGCCACGTCTGACAGGTAGCCATGGGGGGACTCGAGGGCGTCCACAGGGGACAGCGCACTCCCGCTGTCCAGCAGGCAGCCCTTGCCATCTTGGCACTTCTTCCTCCGAGCCTTGAGGTCCTTGGGCTCCTTGCCGCCGCAGGCCAGGCCCTTGGTGCTGGGCTTGCGGGCCTTCTTGCCCTGCAAGGGGGGCTTGAGGTTGCCCAGGTAGCCGTTGGGAGAGCAGAGTGGGGGCGACAGGGTGGGCGCGCCGCCCAGGGTGGCGCCATGCAGCGGGGGGCTGCGCACCAGGCTGTACTCGTCCAGCAGCCGTACGATGTCGTGGTGCATGCGCTCCTGCGCGATGTCGCGAGGCAGCCGGTCCATGTGGTCTGTGATGTCCCGGTTGGCGAAATGGTCCAGCAGCACCTTGGCGGTCTCGTAGCTGCCCTCCCGGGCGGCCAGGAACAAGGGCGTCTCCTCCTGAGGGGAGCAGATGGGGGCAGGTGTAGGGGTCACCAGTCACCAGATGGACCAGTGGTCAGCCCCACCTCTACCCTGCTGCGGAGGGGAGGCACCTCATCTCCACCCTCCCCCTAGGGTCCTACCCTCACTATTATGTCTTACAAACAAAAACACCTTAAACGCATCTTCTAAGACCCATCCAGAGGACCTGTGGGATCCTATATTCTAAACCAGTGGGGCTCTTACCTAAATCTAACAGAATGTGCCCCCCCTTCCCCTCCTCCAAAACCACACAGATGGAGACCCTGCCACGATTTCAGGGGCTGCGGGTCACTAAAGTGTGTCTGTGGGCATCCGTTGGTCCCTGAGGAACCCTGACATCTTACAGTGGACATGCCACGTATGCCCCCCAAAGCTGCTGTGTGGGGTGAGGCTGGACGGTGTCTGCCTGGCACACATGCGGCCTTGGCCGCAGCTACCACCCCGCCACGGCGGTCCCTGCCGCCAGTCACCCTGTCTTCCCAGGGGGAGGTGGGATGATGCCTCTGCCCCATGGCAGACTCAGAAGTGACTGGCCCAACAGCGTCCCCTGCGCCCCTCCCCCAGGACAGGAGATCCCTTCAGGGGTCAGTGAAGGAAGGGGTGGGTCTGGGGACACAGGAGCCCAAAGACAAGCACAGGAGACGCAGGGCCAGCCTGGGGTTGGGCAGGAAGGAAAGAGCATACTTAGACTGCGGGGACAGACTGCGGCGAGGCTGAGAGACCAGAGGTGGTCCACGTGTACAAGGTGGACACTCACCGTTCCATCCGGGGGCCTGGCAACACAGAGCCCCCCACCCCGCCCACGAGCCTCTTGGCTCAGTGTGCACCATCTGAGTCAACCCGCCCCGGCCAGTGACAGCCAAGGACAGAGGTGAGGTCGCAGGTCACAGTGACATGGGGAGGGGGGACAGCTGCAGCTGCCCGTGCCCTGGGCCCGGGAGGGGACTGGTAATGTGGCCAGAGGGAGCTGGGAGAGCCGACCACACGGGCACCCACTACAGGGTCCACGTCTCTGTCTTCCCGGGGCTTCTCCTGGGACTTTACGGGTTAGGGAGCTGAGGCCCAGAAGCTGAAGTCCTGGCTCGGGGGTGCCCCGGTCGGGAGGGAGTGGCAGAGGGGGAGCATCTCGCCAGCCAGCCCACCTTGTTGTTCTGCATGTCCTTGTTGGCCCCGTTCTTCAGCAGCACAACAGCGGCCTCCACGTTATTCACCGCGGCTGCCCAGTGCAGGGCGGACTTGCCTGCAAGGGGAGCAGAGGGCGGGTCAGAGGTCGGCAGACGGGTCAGGGGTGGGCAGGCGGCCGTGGCGTGCCCTCTCCCTCGGGCCAGCCCATCCGGGCTCACCCAGGTCATCCACGGCGTTGACGTCGGCGTGGGAGTTGATGAGGTCCTCCAGCATGCCCTCCACAGCCAGGCGCGCGGCCAGGATCAGTGGGGTCGTGCCGTCGTGCATGCGGGCATCCAGGTCGGTGGCTCGGTTCCGGATCAGGATCTGGACCACAGGGAAAGTCTCGGGCTCAGCCAGTGTCAGCGCTATGCCCCCGCCCACTCCGGAGATGTGCTTGGGATCCAACCCCTGACTCGGATGCAGCCCTCCAGGTTGGGTGGCCCCAGGGAGCCTGGACACACGTGGCGTGGGAGCCCGGGGAGCGGGCAGAGGTCCACCAGGCTCTGCTGGAGGGGTGGGGCCAGAGCACGAGAGAGAAGGACGGTCACTGTTTCATTGGCGGGACGGGGGACGAAAGGAGCTGGGGAAGAGCCGTGTGTGGACCGGCCTCACCCCAAGAAGCACCTAAGGGAACGTCTCTGTGTGCCACAGAGACCACCGGGCAAACTCAGCCAGGCCTGCCTCCCGGGGCTCATTTAAATTGTCCCCAATCTCTCATTTCCATAAAAGACAACGTGTCGGAAATCATTAGACTTTTGTGACACCCCCCGTTTGTGCCCCCGTTTACCTGCCCGTCTGTGCAGAGCAGCATGGCCCGGGGCCTGGGGGTTTGTGGCCAGGAGACTGGCTGGCAGCTTTCAAAAGCTGCTTCTGCCAGGGATGCTCCCCAGAGACCCAGGCACCCATGTCCCTAATCCATCCTCATCCTGGAAGGCCAGCAAGGCCAGAGCCGCCCCCACCCCACACCCACTGCTCGCAGGCAGCAAACAGCAGCCTCTAGCTCTTCTCCTTACAACCAGAGGCGATCGATGCCCCCAGCCAAAGCAGGGAGGGCGTGGGGGCCAGGAGGGCAGGCACAGGGGATGGGCCTGTCTAGGGTGAGGGTGAGGAGGTCCTGCCCCTGTAGGTCCCTGCAGCCTCTCCTGCTTTAGCGCCACCAGCCTGGCCGCCTGAGGGGACGACACAGGGGATTTGACACCCTCCCTGGCCTAAGGTTTGGGGTGCGGGGGGAACCCCAGGTGCCCCTCCTCTGACCAGGTTTGGAATCAGGGCTCTGGGGCCAGACCAGGAAGGAGGAAAGGCAGGTGAGGGCGTGCGGAAGGGCACGTGAGTGGCTGCCCACCTGGAAGACGCCCTGTGCGTCGGCAGACACGGCCGCGTGCAGCGGGGTGCGTCCCATGTTGTCCTGTATGTTGGCGTCCGCACTGGCCTCCAGCAGGCGCTTGGCTGCGTCAGAGCGCGAGTAGCGGGCGGCCAGGTGCAGGGCGGTCTCGCCGGTGCGGTCTGTCTGGTTGTGCAGGCTGGCGCCCTGGTAGATGAAGTCCGAGATGACCGCGGGCGCGTCCTCCTCCTCCTCGCTGTTGCCAGTCTCTAGGCCCCCTCCGCTGCAGGAGGCGATCATGAGGGGCGTGAAGCCGTCTGCAGGGGGGCAGGATGGGGACAAGGCCAGGTCAGGAAGGCTGGCTCCTGGCAGCTGCTCCCAGGGATGACAGACCTCAGCGGGGGCACGGCCGACAGAGGCCCAGTGCACACAGCCACACTGCCCAACACCCATGCGATCCGTCCAAGCTCCCCGAGGGCAGAACCAAGTCCAGCTACCAGGGCTCCGCTTCCTGACCTGCCCGAGACCTTCACCCACAGCCCTGTCCAGGAGACAGAGGAAGTAGGCTAACAGGCACTCTGGGTGTCTCAAAAGAGGCATTTTTAAAGAATAAATCAACTCTGAGGTCAGAGCGCACTTGGAGACCTGCACTCCAAGAGGGGAGGTCGTGAGGAGGCTGACCAACTCCTGGGGGTCCTCCCCCCTCCGAGGCCTGGGGAGTTTTCAAGTACTGACCCTGAGGCTTGGGACAGGGGGGCGGGGGGGTCACCAGGTCAGGGAAGCGCGGGCTGCCCAGTGCCACCAGGTGCCTGGGGGTGGAGCCCCGGGTGGGGGGCGGTGGTGTCTGGCCAGCCGCACCTACCCGGCCCGCGGACGTTCACGTCCATGCAGTCGGCGTCCGCCTCGCCCTGGGGAGGCGTGGGGGCCATGGCAGACACGCGCAGGTCGGCGGCATCCAGGTGCTGCTGGGTCCACTGCCGGTGGTCTGTCTGGTCGTCCAGGTCAGGAAGGACCACGGGCTCCTCGAACTGAGGGAGGGCGGGGAGCAGAGGGTCACGCCCCGTGGGGCGGGGCGGGGAGGGGCCCCTGGAGCCCCGACTCACCCGGAACTTCTTGGATCGGGTGCAGGTGGGACTAAGCGGGGTGGGGGGGGCTGGGGGTCCAGGGAGATTCCCCTCCCCTCGCAGGCCCCGCGCACGCCCAGGGCCCCAGGAGGGGCCGCGGAGGAGGGGAGCGGGCAGCCCCGCCTCCCGCAAGCCCGGCCCCCACCCAGACGCCCGCCGCGTCCACTGACTTGAGGCCCACGGAGTCCTCGCCGAGGGGCTCGCGCCGCTTCTTCTTGCTGGCCTCCGACACCTTGAAGCCCTCGGGGAACCAGAGCTGGCCATGCTGCCGCCGGCGCTTCCGCGACAGCAGCACCCCGCAGCCCACGAAGAACAGCAGCACGAAGGCCACCACGGCCACGTACATGAAGTGCAGCGGCGGGGGCGGGGGCGGCTCCACCGTCTCACCTGCGGGCACAGCGGCCGCGGGCGGGCGCCCGGACATCAGGCCGCGCAGCCAGGCAGGCCGGCGGCCGGGGGCAGCGCGCTGGCTCCGCGGCCCGGCGCGTCCTCGCCCGCTCGCCTCCATCCCGCCCCCCAAAATAAGGTCATTTTCTACGCGATTAATCAGAATTGCAAACTATCGCTAAATTCTCTCCTGCACCAGCCGGCTATCTGGAGACAGCTTTTACTTTTTTCTCCTTTAAGGAAGAAGGATTAGGCAACTTCAAATCGCTGCACTCGCATCGAGCTGTTAAGACAAAGGATTTAGGGGGATTTTCCAGATACAAACTTCAACACTTCACATGACATCGATCAATTCTTTGCTTTCTCTCTCTTAAAAAAAAAAAAAACAAACCCGTAATGATTTTGAAATAATACCCAACAAAGAAAAATCGGGAGGAAGGGGTGGGGCGAGAAAAGCCTCCCCCCTGCAATTTGCTGGCGCATGTGTGGACTCCCCTGGGCCAGCCTCGCTGACAGCTGTTGCTACGGGAGGGAGAGCATGCCGGGTGGGAAACCCCAGAAAAGCGCTCCCCGAACTCTGGATGGCATGACACACGCCCCCGTGGGTGGCAACTGGCGCAAAGAACAAGGCATCCCGGGGTGGAGGGGGAGCTGGGAGATGGCCGCCCCCGCACAGCCCCTCGGTCCAGAGCTCCCACGGGAGTGTGGCTGGGGGAGCAGGGGCGGCCACTCACTCTGCACGGCCTCGATCTTGTAGGGGATGTTGAGGCTGCCCAGCGAGGCCAGCGCACCCAGGAAGGCGGCCACGTCCGTGGCGCTCTGGAAGCACTGGGAGGACGACTGGACACACTGCCGGTTGTCAATCTCCAGGTAGACGATGGACCTGGGGTGGCGGGGCAGAGCCTGGGTCAGGGGGCTTGGGCGCCGGCCCCTCCTGGCGCCCGCCCGGCCAGCCTGCCCCTAGGGACGGGCTCTGGCTCCTGTGGTGTCACCTTGATGGATGGGCGGGGAGAGAGGCTGCTCCCAGAACCCCAGGGGGGCAGCCTGGGGAGGCGGAGAGCTAGGTCTGGGCAGGAACAAGCCTGGAGGTGCACACTGGCCCCGAGGGCCCACCGTGTCCAGCACCAGCAGGGCACGCGTGGTGCTCACACAGACACTCCTCAGAGTGCTCCCCTCTCGGCAGTGGGACCCCTGCAGAGCCACGGGCAGCGGAAGGACGGAGGTGTCCAGAGCCCAGCCCCTCGCCTCCCTGAGAGGGGAGCCCGGGCAGGGATGCCATCTCTGCCACTCGCTCGTCACCAGAGCTGAAATCCCAGGTCTCTTTCCCCATCTCGGGAGGACAGGGCTGCCCTCTCTGGGAGGGGGGCATCCCCGAGAGTCAGGGTGTGGAGGCCGCCAGGAGGGGCTCGCTCACCCGCGGATGTCCATGGGGTCCAGCTCCCTGCGCTGCCGTCTGCCCACGCCGCCTGGGAGCAGCGGGCCCCCGCCATCCACGGAGCGCCTGACGGGGTGCTTGTGCAGCTCCTCCTCGCGGCCGTAGTACGGGAAGATCATCTGCTGGCCGCTGGCATCGCGCTTGAAGACCACATTGGTGTGCAGCAGGCGGCTGAGCTCGCGCAGGAAGTGCAGGGAGCGGTTGCGCAGCTGCTCGGAGGCATGAGGACCACCAGCACCAGCGTGCCGGCCGCCAGCCGCTCGGGCACGTGCTCCGCGCAGTCCAGCCCGTCCCACTCGCACTCAGCACTGTTGCAGCCCTGGTCGCAGTGCCCGTCCCTGAAGTGGTCCTTGCAGTACTGGTCGTACAGGGGGCTGGGGGCACACGGCAACAGCTCAGGGCGCCCTCCGTGCCCGGGTGCCCCAGAGCCACGCCCAACCCTGTCCACGCGGAGGCCCTCGGCCAGCACCCGGCTGTGCGCCGCCCTGCCTGCGAAGCCCAGAGTCCTCCTCCCGCCTGCTCCGCTCCTGCTGGTGAAGGGACGGCCCCCTCGCCTGCCCCCCACCGGCCCCGTGGGACATCGCGGACGCTGAGCGGCATGCCCGTGGGCCTTACTTGCACTGGCCTTCCGCGCGCTGGCAGTCGAAGCCGTCGAAGAGGCAGCCGGCCGAGTTGCACTGGCCGTCGCAGCGGCCGTTGCTGAAGTACTTCCAGCACTGCAGGGACTGTGTGCAGTTCTGCCAGGGGTCGTCGAAGTTGAGGGAGCAGTCGCCGCCGTCCCAGCCGCACGCGTGGCTGTTGCACTGCAGGCTGCAGACCTTGTTGCCGGCCTCCTCGCGGCAGCCAGGGAGCTCGCAGGTCTCCTCGATCTGCGGCGGGGGGATGTCGAGGCCCACGCCGCCCCCGAAGCTGTAGTCCAGGATATGGCACAGGAGCCCGTTGAACTTGGGGGGGCAGCGGCAGCGGTAGAAGGGGCTCTCGGCGGTGGGCTCGCAGATGCCCTGGTTGTAGCAGGGGTTGCCGCCCACGCAGGGGCTGCTGGCTGGGAACTGGCACTCGGGGCCGGTGAAGGGGCCCAGGCACAGGCAGGTGGGGCTGCGCGGGCCCGCGATGCACGTGCCGCCGTTCAGGCACCGCAGGCTCCCGCAGCTGCGGGCGTCGTTCTCGCACGTGGCGCCCTCGAAGCCCTGCGGGAGGGGCCACGTGGGCGTGAGGGGTGAGCCAGCCCACCCCAAGTGCTGGGGACACACCTGGCCGCTCCATGGCGTCCCCCACCCACCCACAAGGGCTGGCGGCCTTTCCTTTTAAAGAAAGTCAACACAAAACACTCGGGGGTGGGGGTGTCCTGGGAGTCGGGAGGGAAGTGGGGAGGGGTGGGCACAGTAGGCGCCTGGGGCACTTTTAGGGCAAACTGACAACCCCCTGGGACCCTGCACAGGGTCTCGCAGCACTGCGTGTGTGTCAGACCCAAGGACACGTGACACGGATTGGACTGGACTTAACGTGTCAGTGTATAGATCGCTTGCTGCTGCTGCTGCTGCTGAGAAGCTTCAGTCGTGTCCGACTCTGTGCGACCCCAGAGACGCCAGCCCACCAGGCTCCCCCGTCCCTGGGATTCTCCAGGCAAGAACGCTGGAGTGGGCTGCCATTTCCTTCTCCAATGCATGAAAGTGAAAAGTGAAAGTGAAGTTGCTCAGTCGTGTCCGACTCTTTGCGACCCCATGGACTGTAGCCCACCAGGCTCCTCCGTCCAGGGGATTTCCCAGGCAAGAGTACTGGAGTGGGGTGCCATTGCCTTCTCCTGGGGATCTTCCTGACCCAGGGATTGAACCCTGGCCTCCTGCACAGCAGGCAGACTCTTTACTGTCTGAGCAGCCAGGGAAAGCCCACAGAAGAGCAAGATGTTACTAACGGGAAAGCTGGGTGTGCAGGGGGCAAGGCCACACAGGAACCCTCCTGCACCAAATTTCTACTAAACCGCTCTGAACATAAAGACACAGGAAACACTGTCTCAAGGGGAGCGCGGAGGGTGGACATGCGCCACCTTTTGCCCTCCAGCTCACCCGCAGGCTGGGAGACGGCGGGATGGGGTGGGGAGGTTCTGGCCACCCCAGGGCAACAGGTGTGCTGAGCAGGGGTGTCCTCCTTCCCCCTTCAGACCAGAAGCCCTCCCCCCCACCTGCTGCCCATGGCGCCTACCGCTGGGCATTTGCAGATGAACCCGCGGGCCGTGTTGGAGGCCACCGCGCAGCTACCCCCGTTCTTGCAGGGCCTGTCCTTGCAGCCGTTAATGACCGACTCGCAGCGGCGCCCTGGGGACAAGAGTGGCATGAGGCACTGAGCCCCCACCCCCAGCACTGTGCACCCCCCGACCAGGGCGGCACCCACCGGTGTGGCCGGCGCGGCACTCGCAGTGGAAGGCGTTGACGCGCTGAACACAGTTCTGCGTGCCACGGGCGTCGCAGGGGTTGGACAGGCACTCGTTGACATCCCCCTCGCAGCGCTCACCCACGAAGCCAGGCGGGCAGGTGCAGCTGTAGCCGCCCACCTGGTCCACGCAGGTGCCGTTGTTAAAGCACTTGGGGCCCCGGGACACGGGGTCGATGGGGGGGTTGCAGTCGTCCACGTTGATCTCACAGTGCACGCCTGCAGGCCAGGTGCCATCAGACCCCACACAGCCACTCTCAAGCCCCACGCCTCCCACAGGTGTGCCCCGCCAGGGGTCAGACGCCCAGGAGCTGGACGCTGGCACCCAGCCCCCCAGACTCCCTGCCCAGGTGTGGCCGAGCCTACCCTGTGTGCCGCGGGGGCAGGAGCATTTGTAGGTGTTGGTGAGGTCGATGCAGGTGCCTCCGTTCCGGCAGGGCTGGGACAGGCACTCATCCACCTCCTCGGAGCAGTTCACCCCATGGTAGCCGGCCACACACTGCAGGGGGACAGCGAGGCGTGGGCCTGAGGCTCCGCGGGCAGCCGGGTTGTGGCCCCCTACCCCTGTGCGGGCTGACAGGGCCCCGTGAGCTGCCCTCTTGCCTCGCAAAGCCCTCCTACCAGAAGGACCAGATGGAGACCCTGGTAAGGGCCCTGGTAAGCTGCGGTTCACTGCCCAAGGTGGGAGTTAGTGTAGAGCTGAGTGAATCTGGAGGAGGGGAACCCTGCCCTTCTTCTCAGTCTTCCTCTTGCAGGTGCCCCCAGAGGACAGCTCCTCCAGGCAGTCTTTCCTGATTACCCAGCCCTCCCCTGATGGGACTGAACGCAGCACCCATCTGTGGGTCTAGTTTTCCCTGCCGCACTGGCTCCCAGCCCAGGGCCTGGCCCTCAATGGCACTCAGGCCAGACACACACCCCTGCCCCAGGGACAGGTGCCCACCTCACAGGAGTAGCCGCCAGGGTAATCGGTGCAGGTGGCCCCATTCTGGCAGGGGCTGGGCGAGCACTCGTCCACCTGCTCCTCGCAGTAGCTGCCCGTGTAGCCGGCCTGGCAGTGGCAGTGGTGTGTGTTGCCCGCGTTCATGCAGAGGCCCCCGTTCCGGCACAAGTGGGTCACGTTGACGCCTGCAGGGGACGCGGCGGGCAGAGCGTGAGGCCCCAGCTCCCCGACCCAAGGGGCTGCCTCGCGCCTTGGGCAGCACACCTCCTGACCTCAGAGGTCGGACGCCCGGTGGGCACGGAGAAGCCTGGACTGGTTACCTTGCTGCCGCGCAGCCACCTCGCAGGAGACGCTGGGCACGTCACAGTAGAGCCGGTCCAGCCGCTGTGGCACTCACAGCGGTACAGCGCGTTGGTCTGCCAGCACCGGCCGCCGTTCTTGCAGGGAGACGAGTCGCACCAGCGCACGAGGGTCTGGGGACGAGAGGGCAGCCTCGCTCATGCCCCACCCGGCGGGAAGACACACATGGGCGCCAGAGACCCTCACGCCCAAGGTGGCCCGTGACCTCCCCCCAATCCACAGAAATGGACACCGAGGCCCACGAGGTCCCCCCGGCTCAGAAGCATCTGGAGCTGCGGGGGTCCTCTCTTGCTCTGGGCCCTTGGTGGTGGATCCAGACAACAGGCTGCCTTTCCTTGAAGGAAGATTTTTCTTAAGAAGGAAACGGCTCTCTTCTAATTGGTGTTTTATGTGTGAACATCTTTAAAGAAGATAAACCTTTGATGCTTTTACGCAGTCTCCATGAAAACACTGGCGTTTAGCCGCCTTCCCCCGCAACAGCTGGTCCTTGTTTTTGCTCCCTAAGCCTCTGCGACCTGAGCTGGACACCGCCCTGCTCACCACCTCTGCCCCCTCCTCGGTTCCCCAGGGTGGGAGGGCCAGTTGGAGTCCAAGCGAGGGGCCCCGCCGCGTGGCCGAGGTGCCCGGCGCGTGCCCCGGGCCCGCCTCACCTGGCAGTTGAGGCCCGTGTAGCCCTGCGGGCAGCTGCACTTGTAGGCGCCGTAGCTGTCCTGGCAGGTGCCGCCGTGTAGGCAGGGCCGAGAGTCGCACTCGTTGACGTCATGCTGGCAGTAGCTGCCCGTGAAGCCGGGTGGACACAGGCAGGAGAAGGAGTTGATGCCGTCCACGCAGGTACCGCCGTTGAAGCAGGAGCTGGAGGCGGGCGGGCAGCAAGAGGGTGGTGAGGTGGGGGCAGGACCCTGCCCAAGCAGGTACATCCACGCCGGCACCCTCACTGCCCATCAGGATGGCCACAGGGCTATGGGTGGCAGGACAGGCTAGCAACAGCCTGGCTGACCTCGGAGAGGCCAGGAGGAGTCCCAGGGGACCCCAGCTCTCACAGCACTTCACACCCCCTCCTCTGCCTTCCTTAGAACTTGTGCTGAGAGGAGCTTCATATCGCACACAGGTGTGTCGTGATCAAGACAAAAATGAGCAGAAAGCAGACTGTGTGGGAGATAAATGCTAGAAACTGGGGATAAGTGTAACATTCCATGCTGAGCTTCCTGGCAGCCAAGGCAAATAAGGACACATGCCAGTTATGAGGTCCCTGGCTGATGGAAGGAGGAATAGCAGTTCCTGAGGATAAACCACAGGGCTCCGGCTTCTAAGCCACAAGGGGGAATGGACAAGAGCCCTTTCAGGAGGAGCAGCGTCTCACACTGGCACCGAGTGCCTGCCCTCAGGCAGACACCCGCTGGGCACCCAGGTTTGCCGGGGCCGAGCGTGGTCCCATGGCCGGCTGCATGCACCCGTGGCCCCTCGCACCTCTCGGTGCAGTCGGGCGTGTTGTTCTCGCAGTGGATGCCGCTGAAGCCTGCGGGGCAGGTGCAGGTATAGCCGTCCACGCAGTCAGTGCAGTTGGCGCCGTTGCGGCAGGGATCGCTGGCACACTCGTTGATGTCCTCCTCGCAGAAGGCTCCCTGGAAGCCGGGCAGGCAGTCGCAGAAGGCCGTGTTGATGCCGTCTGTGCAGGAGCCCCCGTTGTGGCACGGGTCTGCGAGGGGACCGGAGGGCAGGCCTGAGACCTGGGCATCACCCCTCTGCCAGGGCGGCCAAAGCTGCGGGCTCCTGGCACTGCCCCCGGGGTGTTCTGCAGGGAGCCCAGCACAGCAGGCCACATTGTGAGCTTGGGGTCTACGCTACCCCACGAGCTCCTGGTCCCCAGGCCATACGGGCGGGCAGGCTTAACAGTGAGACCCACACAGGCCGTGGCCACAGGCTTCCCTGCCTGCTGGTAATGCCAGATGAGGCACTTGGCCTCTCTTGGACCCCAGGTCGCGTGAGCCCCATTCCTCGGGGTCAGGACAAGAAGTAGGCTAAAAGCCACGCTGGACGGGGCAGCTGCAGCCCCAAGAGAGGAGCCAGGAGTCCGGCTGGGAGGTGCTAGGATGGACGAGTTGGGGGCCCATCAGCCTGGCACCACGGCCCCAGGAACCACCCGCGACCACCTCGCTGGTCGACAGCAGCCACCCAGCCCTGCCCCACCACTTCCTCCAGCCCCCGACCAGGTGCCCTTCTGAAAGGTCCAGCTGGATCGAGAGGGCTGCCGGCGCCAAGCCTGCACAGGGTACTGCCCTGCCCAGCCTCTCATGTGACCCTGGCACGCTCCCTGCCCGGCGCCCGCCTGGGGACAAGGGTCTGGACATCGCAGAGGCGGGCGGGGCCGGCCAGCCACTCACTGGGCCGGCAGTCGTCGATGTCCGTCTCGCAGTTGCGCCCCGTGTAGCCCGCCTGGCAGTGGCAGCGGTAGCCGCCGTTGGTGTTCTGGCAGGAGGCGCCCGCGCGGCACGGGCTCTTCACGCACTCGTTGATGTCGATCTCGCAGGTCTGCCCTGCGGAAGGGGACGGGGGAGCTGCTGGCTCAGCCAGTGCCCACGGGGCACTGCCCGTCCCCCCAGAGCAGACCCTCTACCGCCGCAGGACGACCCTCTGGGGGTGTCCAGGGAAGAGGAGCTCTCCAAAGGGCTGCCCCCTGACTTGGGGCCAAGCAGGAGACAGATCTTCAAGCCTGGGAGGACCCTGCAGCCCACTGGCTCGTCCTCCAAGGACGGGGGCTCACTAGCAAGAGTCGCCTGAAGCCCCCAAGCCTCTCCACTCCATCCCCCTGGGCTCCCCCTGCCAGCCCGTGGCCCCCAAGTTCCCTATGTCCCCCTGCCCCCTGGGCTCCCCCTGCCAGCCCGTAGCCCCCCGAGCCTCTCCGAGCCTCCCTGTGTCCCCCCGCCCCGTGGACTCACCCTGCCAGCCCGTGGCCCCCCGAGCCTCTCCGAGCCTCCCTGTGTCCCCCGCCCCGTGGACTCACCCTGCCAGCCCGTGGGGCAGGCGCAGGAGAAGCTCTCGTAGTCCTCTGACTCCCGACACTCACCGCCGTTTCTGCAGGGCTGGGGGCACACGGGGCCAGCACCACCTCACACGTGGCCCCTGGGAGGGAAAGGCAGGGTGATGAGTCAGAGGTCAACGCCCCGGGCAAGTCCTGACAGAGGCCCTGGCAGCCACCATCAACGGGTGGTTCTGCCGTCAAAGCACGTCTGGTTGCCCTGCGTGGGGGGCGAGGGGGACATAGAGCGGGGCACCGGGACCATGGCTGTGTGAGTGCCTGGCTGTGTGAGCACCTGAACGTGAACCAGGGGAACCCTTGGGCCCCCACAGGCTGGGGGAACGGCCTGGGCCTCACCCCCCCATGGTGCCAGGAGCAAGGGCTGGGCTGGGCCTGACAAGACCCCCACACAACATCGCAGGGGCCCTGGACCAGCTCCCAGCCTCGTGTCCTGCTGATGGCAGAGGGCCCCACACTGAGCCGGCGGCCTGGGAGCTAAGTCCAGGGGTTCGGTGCCTCGGGCGGCTAGTGCCCATCTCTTGAGGCCCCTGAACAAAGGCTGTGACTGCAGGGAACGTGCCAGCCTCAGCCCTCAGCAAGGCTGCTTATCAGGGGAGCACCGGACACGGCGTCAGGACCCCGGGTGGGAGCGGGAGTCTGCCTGGACCCCGGCGCTCCGGGTGACCTTTCCTCCCTGAGAGCCCAACGCGGGGTTTCCTGTTTACGGCCCATGGGGCCATGTCCCGAGCCCGCGAGGAGGAAGCGTTATCTTCCCGGCCGCCCATTATCTCCCCAGCCCGCGGGGGTGACCGTCCTGGGCCTTTCATTCTATCGGTTTCCACAGTGACCCCAGCCGGCAGGAAATTAGCCAGGGTTTCCGACAATTGTGCAGAGGGAAGCAGGAAGCGGGCGGACGGGAAGCGGGTCAGCACAGGCCGGCTCCTCCCCGCCAGCCGCCAGCCCCGACGGCAGCGTGTCCGAAAGGGACTCGGGTGTGCCCTGGGCGGCCACCGGGGAGGGGGCGTTTCCTCACCGGCGGAGGAGAGAAAGTCCAGGTCCCCAGCTTCGGTCAAAGAAAACACTCTCCGGCCACAGGCCGCCGGTGTCGTGAGAACCACAGTCTCGGGCCCCACCCCTGGTGTGGGGGCCTCTCAGGACCGGCCCCAACGGCAGCACCCCCTGCCCCCTCCCGGGGGCCCTGGTGGCCTGAGCGCTCGTGACTTCCATTTTTTAGCACTTGCCAAATCTCTCCTTAGGAGGGGACCCACATCCCGCCTCCCCCAGCAGGACGAATGGCGGCAGCTGAGATGCCAGGGACCCGTCTCCCGCCACTCCAGCAGGAACACAGGGCCCCTTGTTTCCCCACACAAAGAGGGCCCGCCATCAAAGGACTCCCTCAGGCCTGGCCAGCGATGGGGAGGGCAGCCTGGCCCCCCACCCCCAGGGCAGCCTGAACGGCAGACGGGGAGGCTGACAGCCAGGCCCAGCTCCGCCGCCAAGGGGGCCGCCTCCCAGGCAGGGCCCCCAAGTAGGGACTTGCTTGTGCTCAAATTTTCTCCCAGGCACCCGGCTATTTTATGAGCAAAGACACCTGCAGGGCAAGGCCCTATCGCAGCCAGGCCTAAGGCTCAGAGTACAGAGCAGGGCCTCTGGGATGTCTGCAGAGGGATGCAGACAAGGCCAGCCCAGGAAGGCCGCCTTGCACCTCAGCCACCCGAGCCACCTGCCGAGGCCCGGCCCCTGCCCTCCAGACCAGCCCACACCACAAGCCCTGCCCCTGCCCTCCAGGCCCCGCCCCTGCCCTCCAGACCAGCCCACACCACAGGCCCCGCCCCTGCCCTCCAGGCCCCGCCCCTGCCCTCCAGACCAGCCCACACCACAGGCCCTGCCCCTGCCCTCCAGACCCAAGAGCACACCCCTAGGCCCTGCCCATACCTGTGTAGGGCAAGGGGCAGTTGCATTTGTACCCTGCCACGTCATCGATACACGTGCCCTGGTTCAGACACGGGTTGGACGCGCACTCGTTGATGTTGGTCTGGCAGCTGGGCCCTGGAGAGAGAGGAAATGCGGTCGTATAGCCGTCAGCCCAGGTGCTATGGCCAAGTTCTGCCTGGCGTGGCGAGAAAGCCCTGCACTGAGCCTGGGACCTGGAAACCCACACCAGCCGGTCTGGGAGCCACCGGGGTTCTCGGCGGCTGGCCTGTGTCTGGGCTCCACGTGGCCCCCAGGGCCTGCGCTGGGACCAGGAGCCCCCGTCCCACTCACCACTGAAGCCCTCCCGGCAGGCACACACGTAGCCGCTGGTCATGTCCTTGCAGGTGCCCCCGTTGACGCAGGGGTTCGACTCACACTCATCGTTGTTGACGTCACAGTTGGCCCCGCTCCACCCGGGGTCACAGTCACACTTGTACCTGCAGAGGCGACCACACGGTGGCTCAGGTGTAGCCAGAGAGGGCAGGGCCTAGGCTGGGAGCAACCCAGACTCTGCCACTGTCTTACGACCTGATTGGATGGAGACACTGGTCCACTCTGACCCTTGGAGTCCTTTAAATGACTTTAAATAGCCTGCCTCGACTAAGATGGTGGTAAGGGTTTGGGACAGTGCCCAGTTCAGAGCAGGGGTCAGGAGACCACCCACTGTTCACTTGCTGTGTGGCCCTGAACAGGCTGCTTACCCTCTCTGTGCAAAACGAGGGCCTGTGGTCCCTGCCATGTCCATCACCCCATTTAGACAGAGCCAATGCCAGGCATGCAGGGGCTGTCGGAAACTACGAGTCAGCTTCTCTACACTCTGATACTCTGCCGCTGCTGCATCGCTTCAGTCGTGTCCGACTCTGTGTGACCCCATAGATGGCAGCCCAACAGGCTCCCCTGCCCCTGGGATTCTCCAGGCAAGACACTGGAGTGGGCTGCCATTTCCTTCTCCAACGTGTGAAAGTGAAGTCACTGAGTCATGTCCAACTCTCAGCAACCCCACGGACTGCAGCCCATCAGGCTCCTCCGTCCACGGGATTTTCTAGGCAAGAGTACGTAAGTGGGGCACCTTCTCTTGCACCACATATATGGGCAGGGTTCCCACACCAGCTGGGTGTCCTGCAACCCAGTCCTGGCCCTAAGTGCCTGGAGTCAGCACAGACTGTTCCCCCACCCGCCAGAGAGGGCTCGGACCCACCAGACTGGCCCCAGGTCAGACACTAACCCCAAGCCCCAAGTTGTCACCTCTACTTCTGACCAAACAGCCAGGAACCAGACCTCTTCCTCTGAAATCTGCAGAAATGGCTCACGAAACTCAGAAAAGCTGTTTGACTTACTAAATCAGTGGTTTACTATAAGCAGGGAAACTTGGAACAGCCCGATGGAATGGACGTACGGGGCCAGGGATGGGGAAGGGCTCAGAGATGGTCCCCGCCCCATCCCGGCACCTGTTCGCCAACCCGGAAGCTCTCTGAACTCCCGCACTTGGCCTTTTTATGGAGGCTTCCTCACACAGGCGTGACTGAATAAGCCACTGGCCGTTGGTGATTAACTTGCGCTGCAGACCCTCTCCCGTCCTCAGCGGTCAGGGTGGGACGGAAGGCCCCGGCACCCAGCCTCAGCCTCGGATGCCCTTAGCAGCCTCCTTACGGAAGCTCAGCGGTGGTTTAGTTGCTAAGTCGTGTCCAGCTCTCGCAACCCCATGAACTGTAGCCCGCCAGGGTCCTCTGTCCGTGGGATTTCCCAGGCAAGAATCCTGGAGTGGATTGCTATTTCCTTCTCCAGGGAATCTTCCTGGCTCAGGAATCGAACCTGGGTCTCCTGCATTGCAGGCAGATTTTTTACTGACTGAGCTTTGTGGCCCAAAGGGGCTCGGACACGACCCAAGACACCCCTTCCACTCTCAGAGATCTCAGAGATCTCACCTCTGGTCTGCTGCCTTGGCACAGATGCCTTCCCCGGGCACACTCGGCGCCGAGGGCAGTACTGGGCTCAGACCAGGAGCCGAGTGAGCGCCCATGCACGGCACCCTTCAGGGGTCCCACGGCAGACCCGTCCTTGGGGAGCACCTCCCGCTCCGCCCAAGACCCGCCGGCTCCCCCCCATAGCGGGGCTCCGAGGACGCACCCATTGAGGCTGTCGCGGCAGGCCCCGTGGATGCAGGGGTTGCTGCTGCACTCGTTGACCTCAGACAGGCAGGTGGGGTCGTGGTAGCCCTCTGGGCAGCGGCAGGTGAACCCGTTGATGCCGTCCTCGCAGGTGCCCCCGTTGTGGCAGGGGCTGTCCGCACACTCGTCAATGTTGATGTTACACATGCTCCCTGCGGGCAGCCCGGCAGCTCAGACTCCAGGAGTGGGAGAGGGGTCGGCTCCTCGCCCTCGGGGCCTGTCTCCCTCGCAGTGAGCACCCCTCCCCCCACTCCATCCCTGGCCCTCCTGAGGTTCAGACCCTCACGGATACAAGCTCTGCTCCCGGGACCCAGGGCCCGCGCTGGACGTGCTCGGGGCAGAGGGCGGCATGTGTACCGGGAGCCCGGCTCCACTGTGGGCCTGCCCGGCACTCCAGGCTCAAGGATGTCCATCCCAGCGTCAGCCAGACCCCCTCCCCCGGCCCCCGGTCCTTGCAGAGCCTCTGCCGCCAGCTCCCAAGGCTGCTGGCCCGAGACCACCGTCCCGAGACCCTGACCTGCGAGCCCGGCTTCAGCCCCTGAATCAAGGCCCTGACGCGGGCGGGAGGGCAGAGCCCTCCGCAGACCCCCGAATCCTGGGCAGCTCACCTGTGTAGCCCGGCTCACACGCACACTCGTAGCCGTCAATCTTGTCCAGGCACGTGCCGGAGTCGCAGGGGTTGCTCGCGCAGTCGTCCAGGTTGATCTCGCAGTTGGGTCCTGGGGGTGGGAGACCGGAAGCGGTCACGCGCTCCCGCTTGCTCCTCCGCAGCTCGGCCTATCCGCCCCGCCCCCGCTCCGGCCCGGGGCCAGGCACCTGTGGTCCCCTTGAGGCAGAAGCAGAGGTAGGAGTTGTCGCGGTCCTGGCAGGTGCCCCCGTGGCGGCAGGGCTGGCTGTGGCACTCGTTGATGTTGGTCTCGCAGTGTGGCCTGTGTAGCCCGGCTGGCACAGGCAGGTGAAGGCGGCCACGCCGTCCTTGCAGGACCCGTAGTGGCAGGGGTCAGGGTCACACTCATCGATGTCCACCTCGCAGTGGGGCCCCGTGTAGCCTGCAGGGGCGGGGCCGCTGCCTGGTGACCAGGCTGTCCAGGACACCAACAAGCAGACCCAGGGTCCTCTTGTTCCCGGCAGGGAAGCCTGGGGATGTCTGGGGCGCCCCCCGCACCTGCACTTGCCTGGGGTCAGAGACGCACCCTCCTCTCGTTCCCCTCCAGACTGAGGGGTCACCCCCAGCCTCAGCCTCCGACCAGCCCCTCCCCTGGACCCCACGGCCTGCTCCGTGGCCCGCACCTTCTGTGCACACGCAGGCGTAGGTGTTGGGCCCGTCCAGGCACTTCGCGCCGTTCTTGCAGGGTGTGCTCGCACACTCGTCCACGTCGTACTGGCACAAGTGCCCGGTGAAGCCTGTGGCCGGGCGGGGGATGGCGGTCAGATGCCAGGGGCCCAACGGCACCACAGCCAAGCCCTGGCTGGCCAAGGTCAGGGGGCGGGGGCCGCCCGGGAGTGCTTTGGCCCGGGCTGGGCAAACGGCAAATGCCCGTATCCTTTCCTCGCCCTCTTTCGGAGCCCACCCCCGGGGTCCTGGCCCTCCTGCCCTGCCCCCTTCAGAGGAGGCTCAGCCAAGACGGACGGTTGCCATGGCTACAGCCGGGCTGGGCTGAGAATTCGGTTCCCGGCTCGGCGTCTAGGACAGTTGATTTGTATCTCAGGAGGTCCAGGGCTCTGACCCTCAACACCTCCCCGGGCCTGGCGTCCCCCAGCCCTTCCCTACAACAGACTCGGGGCCCCCACAGGCTCCACAGGCCCTCCTGGCCATCACGTCACATCCACTGCCGCTGGCAGAGGCAGGTGGGTGCGGCAGGCCGGCCCTCCTCCCACCGGGGCACGAAGGCAGGAAGGAGGGTCTCTGGGCCCCTGGCTTCTCAGCAAGGTGGGGGCCAGGAACCCTCCCGGCCCAGCCTTGTCCTCTGGGGGCTGAAAACCAAACCACCCTCACCTCCCCACACTCCGGAGGTGAGGCTCTTCCACGCCCTTCCCGCCGTGGGGTCCTGACCGGCCTCGATGCAGGGGCAGGGCGGGCAGCGGGGCCCAGTCTCACCTGTGGGGCATTCGCACACGAACTCGTTGATCTTGTCCAGGCAGCGGCCGTTCTGCAGGCAGGGGCTGCTGGCACACTCGTCCGTGTTCACCTCGCAGTGCAGGCCCTCGTAGCCTGGCGGGAGCGGGCTGGTCAGCAACGCCTGGCCCCTCCACACCTGCTCCCCGGGGCCGACCCAGCCGCCCAGCGCTCGCCTGCTCTCCACTGAGCCCAGAGACCTAGCTCAAGCCTCCCCAGATAACCATGGGGGGGCTGCGGCCTGAGTGGGCATGGAGCCCGGGGGCACAGGCGATGCGGCTTCCCCACCCCCAGGGTCGGGCAGGCGGCCGGCCACGTACCAGGCATGCAGATACACTGGAACTCCCCGATCTGGTCCAGACAAGTGGCGTCATTCTGACACGGGTTCGACACACACTCATTGACGTCGATCTCGCAGCGTGGGCCGGTGTAGCCCTGCAGACACTGGCACTCGAACGAGCCCAGGGTGTTGATGCACTTGCCCGCGTGCTCACAGGGGTTGGCGCCTGGTGGGGGCAGGCGGGGTGGATGCGGCACTGGTGAGGGGCTGCTCCGGGAGCCCCAGCCTCTGGAACAGTCGGGGGTGTGCCCGCCGCCCCCACTGGACAACTTCCAACAGGCTCCCCAGCACCCCGGCCGCCCATACCCAGCGAGCACTCGTCCACATCCTGGCTGCAGGCCGGCCCCGTGTACCCCGAGGGGCAGGTGCAGATGGCCTTGCCGTTGACGGGGTTGGTGTCGCAGTTGGAGCCCTCGTTGCAGGGGTTGCTGATGCAGGCATCATTCAGGTGGCAACGGGCCTGGCGTCCCCCAGCCCTTCCCTACAACAGACTCGGGGCCCCCACAGGCTCCACAGGCCCTCCTGGCCATCACGTCACATCCACTGCCGCTGGCAGAGGCAGGTGGGTGCGGCAGGCCGGCCCTCCTCCCACCGGGGCACGAAGGCAGGAAGGAGGGTCTCTGGGCCCCTGGCTTCTCAGCAAGGTGGGGGCCAGGAACCCTTCCCGGCCCAGCCTTGTCCTCTGGGGGCTGAAAACCAAACCACCCTCACCTCCCCACACTCCGGAGGTGAGGCTCTTCCACGCCCTTCCCGCCGTGGGGTCCTGACCGGCCTCGATGCAGGGGCAGGGCGGGCAGCGGGGCCCAGTCTCACCTGTGGGGCATTCGCACACGAACTCGTTGATCTTGTCCAGGCAGCGGCCGTTCTGCAGGCAGGGGCTGCTGGCACACTCGTCCGTGTTCACCTCGCAGTGCAGGCCCTCGTAGCCTGGCGGGAGCGGGCTGGTCAGCAACGCCTGGCCCCTCCACACCTGCTCCCCGGGGCCGACCCAGCCGCCCAGCGCTCGCCTGCTCTCCACTGAGCCCAGAGACCTAGCTCAAGCCTCCCCAGATAACCATGGGGGGGCTGCGGCCTGAGTGGGCATGGAGCCCGGGGGCACAGGCGATGCGGCTTCCCCACCCCCAGGGTCGGGCAGGCGGCCGGCCACGTACCAGGCATGCAGATACACTGGAACTCCCCGATCTGGTCCAGACAAGTGGCGTCATTCTGACACGGGTTCGACACACACTCATTGACGTCGATCTCGCAGCGTGGGCCGGTGTAGCCCTGCAGACACTGGCACTCGAACGAGCCCAGGGTGTTGATGCACTTGCCCGCGTGCTCACAGGGGTTGGCGCCTGGTGGGGGCAGGCGGGGTGGATGCGGCACTGGTGAGGGGCTGCTCCGGGAGCCCCAGCCTCTGGAACAGTCGGGGGTGTGCCCGCCGCCCCCACTGGACAACTTCCAACAGGCTCCCCAGCACCCCGGCCGCCCATACCCAGCGAGCACTCGTCCACATCCTGGCTGCAGGCCGGCCCCGTGTACCCCGAGGGGCAGGTGCAGATGGCCTTGCCGTTGACGGGGTTGGTGTCGCAGTTGGAGCCCTCGTTGCAGGGGTTGCTGATGCAGGCATCATTCAGGTGGCACAGCAGACCTGGGCACGGTGGGGGGGTCAGCGGAGGCACTGTCCCCCACCTCCCCCGGCTGGGAACACCGACCGCCCACACCTGGCTTCCCAGGGAGGGCCCCCGCCAGGGCACAGCCAGCGACGCTGTGGAGGCGGAGCGACTCCGGGAGGCTCATGGCCGGCCGCTTCACTCCAGGAGGCCCCTCCTGGGGTTCCCCCCGATGGGCCCCACGAAGCTGCAGTGTGAGCCCTCGCCCAGGCCTGACCCCCAGGGCCCTCCGCCCGGTGGCAGGCTGGGCGCTCACCCGTGCGGCCGTGGGGACACTCGCAGTAGAAGGAGGCCACGCGGTCGTGGCAGGTGGCGCCCCGGAAGCAGGAGGCGCTGGCGCAGTCGTCAATGTTCTCGCTGCAGTCCGCGCCCGTCCAGCCGTTGACGCACACGCAGTTGTAGTCGCCGTGGGTGTTGTGGCAGGTCCCGCCGTTCTGGCAGGCATTGGGCATGAGCTGGCACTCATCCACGTCCTCTGTGCAGTACTGACCTGCGGGGGGCCGGGACGGTCGGTGCCTCCAGCCCGCCCGCCAAGCCGAGAGCCTCACCTCCACCAGGAAGTCTTCCTGACTTCCTCCAGCCCCGCCAGCCAGAGTCAGCCTTTCCCCTGCACCCCTGGCACCTGGGGGCTCTTGCCTGGCTGCTCCGTGAGCACAGGTGCACTGGGGTCCACACTCACCTGTGGGCAGGGCCTGCATCCTGCTGGCCAGCATCCCTGTGTCCTGGCCAGCAATCTGGGCTCAAACTGGGGGCCTGACTGTGGTCAGGCCAGCCCGGGGCCAGGCTGCAAACGGCCCACACAGACGGGCTGGTGCCCCCCACGTCTGCGCTGCTCGGCGGGCGGGGGCCTCAGACCCTGGCGGGGGCCAGTCAGCTGCAGGTCACAGCATCCTTCCCGTCCCAGATCTCAGCTCCCTTCTGCCTGGCCCCACGGGGACAGACTCCTTTGGCAGAGGTGCCCACCCGCGCCGCCCGCTGTGCGCACCTGTCCACTCCGGAGGACAGCGGCAGTTGTAGGTGTTCACGCCGTCCACACAGGCGCCTCCGTTCTGGCAGTTGTTCCCTGGACAGTCGTCAATGTTTTCCTCGCAGTTATGGCCAGTGAAGCCTGCGGCAGGGGCCAGGCGCCCAGTCAGGCCTCCCCACGCGGCCCGGCCCGCACCAGCCTGCCACGCCTGCACTGGGTTCTGGCACCCTCCTGGCTGGACCCAGGACACCCTGCTCTGGGCAGAGAGCTGCTCTCCACAGCCTGTCCTGCGATGCCCACTGCCTTGGCGCCCTCGGGGTCCCTGCCCCACACCCTGCCCTCCCCACTCCTGTGACCGGGCCCCACACCCCAGAGCCCACAGTCAGCACATTCCTAAGCAGTCGTTTTGTAAAGGGCCGGCTAGACAGATGGGGACCCATGATCGCAGGCTCCCTGGGCTCTGTCAGAGAAGGGCGTCTGTGCCATGGCCTCTGTGACTGGGCACTGCCTGCGGGCCCAGCCCTGTGCTCGGGGTTGTCTGCACACCCCCACGTGCAGCCGTGGATACCCCATTTGATGGGGCAGCACTGGGCCTGGGAGCCCCCACGCATGGAACTGGAGCAGGGAGACAGAGGGATCCCAGCAGCAGTCAGGGGTGCGGGTGTGTGTGCAGGTGCGGCCCCCAGACTTCCCAGCAGCAGAGGCGCAGGCAGGGTGGGCGCCCCCCACCCTCTCCCTGCCCTCTCCCGGCTGGGCCAACTTCTGTGGCACCCCCGCCAACATCCAGTCAGTTAGCTATTAATCCATTTGATTCCCGCTGGTTCAATAATCAACCCAGAAAGGTGCGTCTGGCAATAGCCAAACCTGCAGCCGGTTACTAATTAATGCCCCTCCCGGGGTGCCTTTGGACCCCCTCCTTCCCCTCCCTCGGAGGCCCCCCCACTGGAACCTGGCACCCACATCCAGTCCCTCCTGCGTGCGGCAGGCCTAAAGCGCCGCCTCTCCCCAGCCTCAGCTCACCTCCGGCCGGTGGGGCCGCACCTGCTCCACGTGTGTGGCCCCCTCTGCCAGGGCCCCACACTTCCCACCACCCCCCCCAGCCCACACCACAGCCCCTCCTGACCCACGGGGCCAGGCGCAAGGTCGCAGGCTTGGGGTCCCACAGCGGCCCCCCAGGAAGGCATCTGAATCCAGACTCCGAAACAGCCATGCATCCCAGCAGGGCAGGTGGCGCGGGGAGGATCAGGGACCGGAAACACACGCCTGGCGTCTGCACGCAGAGGCAACAGGCCCGGGGCTTGTGGGCGGGGAAAGCACTTACTCTTTGCAAGGGCCGGGCTGGGCTGAGGGCCGTGTAGGGGCCAGAGCGACCTTTGGGTCAGTCCTGGGTCAGCCGGACCCTGGGCCCTCCCCTCTCCAGCAACCCCACTGACCCCACCTCCTCATCGCCCCGCCCCCAAACACCCTCCCCTTCCCAGTCCCTACCTAACCGCCCCCGTGTAAGTGACAGACTGGAGGCTTTTGAACCTCTTTGCCATTCTTAGTATTTTTAGATCAGCAGCAGCAAAACAGACTCAGAAGAAAACTGCAGTGCAAAGTCTGGGGCAAGAAACAGGAACCGTGGCGCTGCTGGGGGGATGTGGAGGGCTGGGCCCGCCGGTCACTCCTGCCCCGGCAGTGGGCAACACCAGAGGCCAGGAGGAAGGGCCCCCACTGTGGGGAGGCACGTGTGAGCCCCGCCCCCCGCCCCACCTCCAGGAACCAGGGGAAGCCCCGCGGGCGGCAGGGGCCAGGGTGCTCCCCGCAGCAGGGGAGAGTCCTGTAACGTGCACGTGGTCCCAGGGAACTCGGGATAAGGGGCCTCCCGGGGACCCTTTAGGAGGCCGGTGTTCACAGCCCGGGAGACTCGGAGCAGGGGGCCAGGAGAGCAGAATGACCCCGGAGTGGACAGAATGCTCAGGCCCTCCCTGGGGGCGGCAGGGTACCTGGCACAGGGGAGGAGCACTCGGGTGTCACAGCAGGCCTGTCCCGGGGCGGCACTTGGTGGGTGGGTGCCCCCATCCCAGAGTGTGCCCGCACCACCCCCAAGGCTGCCCTCCAACCGCCCGGGCTCAGGCGACGCCCCAGCCCCTCCTGCCCGGCCCCCAGCCCCGCCTGCCCGGCGCCCCAGCCTCCGCGCTTCCAGCGGGCAGTACCTGGCAGGCAGGCGCACTCGTGGGTGGTGGGCCCCGTGGGGCGGCAGGTGCCCCCGTTCTGGCAGGGAGAGGGGCTGCAGGGCACGTAGGGCAGCTCGCAGTGGGGGCCGGTGTGGGTGGGGCGGCAGGCGCAGCGGTAGGAGCCGACCTCGTTGAGGCAGGTGCCGCCGTGGAGGCAGAGCCCGGGGCTCTGGCCGCATTCGTTGACGTCCTGCCTGCACGTGGGGCCGTGGAAGCCGGGCGGGCAGTGGCAGATATACGACGCCTCGAAGGGCAGGCACTGGCCCCCATTGGCACAGGGGTTGGAGGCGCAGGGGTCGGCCTGCTGGCACGTCTTCCCTGGAGATGTGTATAAGAGACAGCCCTTCTGCCTGGCCCCACGGGGACAGACTCCTTTGGCAGAGGTGCCCACCCGCGCCGCCCGCTGTGCGCACCTGTCCACTCCGGAGGACAGCGGCAGTTGTAGGTGTTCACGCCGTCCACACAGGCGCCTCCGTTCTGGCAGTTGTTCCCTGGACAGTCGTCAATGTTTTCCTCGCAGTTATGGCCAGTGAAGCCTGCGGCAGGGGCCAGGCGCCCAGTCAGGCCTCCCCACGCGGCCCGGCCCGCACCAGCCTGCCACGCCTGCACTGGGTTCTGGCACCCTCCTGGCTGGACCCAGGACACCCTGCTCTGGGCAGAGAGCTGCTCTCCACAGCCTGTCCTGCGATGCCCACTGCCT
>SJYC01110575.1:0-13352 GCA_006408675.1 Madoqua kirkii
GGCGGGGGGGGGCTGGGTAGGCAGGGTGGAGGGGCCTTACAGCCCATCACAGAGGCCTGTCCCTGCTCTGGGCGGCCTCTGGCCATGCCCCCCCTCGCCTAGACGTGTCCCCACCTGCCCCCACCCTGGCCACAGTGCTGGGGTTTCCTGGGGAGGCGCCCACGGCACCCACACTTCCCTAAGAAGGTGGAGGAGGGCCCGAGAGCCTGCTCAGACGCGGCCAGTCTGCCGGGACCAGCGACCCAGTCCCTCGTGGCCGTTCGGTCTTGAACGCCTGTCCCGGCAGCTCGGCCTCAGTGCCTGGCGGGGACAGGGCCCATGCTTGGAGAGGAAAGTCGCAGGCGACACCCGCCGCAGGATTCCGGGCCAGGGGCCGTCGGGGACCCCGAGGCTGGAAGAGAACCGCCCCGAGCACCGTGCCCCTCAGCTCCTGGCTCCCGGGGACCCGTGGCAGCTTCCCCTTCCTTGCTCCCCTCTGGAAGGTGGTCTTCCAGTGTCTCCTCCTCCACTCGCCTTCCCTCTGGCCATGGCCAGCAGCAGCTGAGGGTCAGGTGGGGCTGGGGGCTCCAGGATCAGAGCTGCAGAGAGGCGGCACCCGGGGTGGGGGGCGGCCGCGCCACCGAACAGCTGCTGGGACGCCCGCCCGCTGGCCAGCCTGGAGCTCGCTGGAGGCTTCCTCAGTGTTTCCTCCTAGCCGGCTTCTCTCCCCAGCCCCCACCCCCAGCACCGCTCCATAGAAATGCAGCCCCAGAAGCGTCCGGAGGCAGATGCTGCCTTGACCTTTCACCCCTTCACCCGGGACTAATGCTAAATGGTGCTGTTTTCCTTTCTGAGTTAAGCGGGCCATCTGCCACCCCCAGGGGAGAGATGACAGCTCCCTCTACCCGCAGTTCAGTTCAAAGGCGGGACTCAGTGCAGAGGAAGGACTCACTCAGAGCAGTCTGAGGTTGAGCGGAGCGGGAAGGTGGGGGTTTGACTGGGGCAGAGCTGGGTGAGCACAGTGCCCTGGCCAGGTTGGGGGTGCGACTAGGGGTCGTCAGGGGATGTGCCACCCTCTTCCTTCCGCAGGCCAGACAGAGTCACCCCAGGGGAGGGGCGTCCCGGGGCACCATCGATGGATGGGCGAGACAGTCCATCAGAACTTTTGGGGGGCTCTGCGGCACAAATGGGCACTGCCTGCCAGGCCTCCGTTTCATGCGAGTCAGGGGAACAAGGGCACAGAAGGCCCAGTGCAGAGGCAGCCTGGGCATCTGGGGCACAGTGGACTCTCGCTCTAGCCAGCACTGCGGGATTTGATCTGCAGGCAGTTCACCGACGCGTCCCTGGGGACACGGTGGCTCCACCAGGGTCCGTGTACCTGCTCAAGGAAAGCCGTGGGGGACACAGGGCTCCCCAGGACCGAGGGGCCCACCCAACCCTGCTGCCTGGGGCCTGGGTAACCCACGGCTGGAAGCCACGTCTGCAGGCCCGGGGCCTGTGCCCCAGAGGTGGGCAGGGACTTGCCACCCACTGCAGACAGGGACGGCTCTGCAAGTCCCTGCCCCCCAGCCATGCAGCCCGTATCCCCCAGGGGCTGAGTCAGGGCCTGGGGTCCTACCCCCTGCAGCCGAAGGCCCCTCCCACCCCCCACGCCTGGCCCCAGCTCTGCCTGCAGCGAGGGGCCTGCTGGAAGACCCTCCCCACACCAGCACTGCCTCACTCACAGGCTCTCTGCCCAGGACCCTCCAACAAACACAATATTACTGGGGTCCCGAAGAGAGGGGCCAGGGAGCACGGATGGCTCATCAGGGTCCCCCCTCCTCCCCAGAGGTGGTCCAGGATGCTAAACAAAGACCACTAATGCCCACCACCAGGCAGGCAGGCCCGCCCACCTCAAGGCAGCTTGACCGGGAGGTTCTCAGACCCGCAGCCCAGCCCAGGCAACTGGGGCCACCTGTGGACTGGGCAGAGGAGGCTCCTGCCCACTTATGGAACTGGAAGACTGAGGCCAGGAGAGAAAGGGGGACATTGGACAGACTCTGAGCCCCCAGTTCCTCCCTCAGAGGACGGGGTCAAGGAGTCCACTTGGGCTCCTGGACAAGGCTTGCCAGGGTCCTGGGCCCCTCTGGGCAGAGGCTGGTTCAAGGGCCCTGAATCCCAGTGGGGAGTCACAGCTTCGGCAGGTCGGGGGGTCACGAAGTGATGGGGTGGTGCTCAGTGGCCTCTGCTGGCCTCCCCCATTGTGCCCACCCACCATGCCCATCCTGGGGTCTTTCCCCACTGGGCACAACCAGGACAGCTCAGCTGTGAGGAACAGAGCCCCTGGGAGACACAAAAGCCAGGGGTGCCCAGGAACTCCAACGGGCAGTGGGCGGGGCTCCAGGTTTCTCTGAAACCCTCAGCATCCTTGGTCCAGACCACTGTCTGAGCTATGACTCTGCCGTGCCCAAGGGCACCTGGACGACGGCCCTCTGCCCTCTCCTGTCTCGGTCCCTTTCTGCTTCAGGCAGGGTGTGCCCAGGGCAGCCCGGAGCCTGGCCAGCCCTGCACGGGTTTGGAGGCCACAGTGTGAGACCTCACCCCACCACCTGCAGCCCCAACTGCCCCAGGAAGTGCCTGCAGGGACCCAGCTAGTGTCTGGCTGAGCTGCAGTCTGCTTCCAGCCCGCACGGGCTGCTGGGCTGGGGCGGCTCAGAGCTGCACGGGGAGGGCGCTGCCCTGACTCCCAAGCTTCAGGGAGGAGGCGAGCGGCAGCCAAGACTGCCGAGGGACAGGGGGTGGGGGGCGCCCGGAAAAGGACCAGCCAGGTCTGAGGCAGACAGACCCCAACCCCCAACAGCAGCTGACCCTCCGTGGAGAACAGGCGCGGCCGCAGAGGAGGAAGGAGGTCCAGGCGAGGCAGGGCGGGGCGTGGAGCCGCGGGGCCCAGCAGCTGCTCCCCACTTGGGGCTCTTTGCCTCTCTTCTCCCAAGGTGCACCTCTAGACGGTTTAGAACAGGCTGGAGAGAGGAAGTGCAGGCGCGGGGAAGCCCTTTGTGCTGTGTGTGGACGGAAGGGGTCCTCCGGGAAGCCACCTTTCCCACCGCGGAAACAATGCCTGCGGCTCGCCACCCCCGCGGCGATCAGAGCTGCCCCACCCTCGACGTGGGAAGTGGCTGCCCGTCCGAAGGGATGGAAAGGCAGAGGTCAAGCGGCTTCCTGGAGATGGCCCAGCTGCAGTGTGCAGAGAAGGACCCAGGCCCACCCACGCGCGGGCACACCGCTGCTGGGCTGGTCCCTCCAGACACTGCAGAAGGCACAGCCAACACGCTGTCCCGAGAGCCCTGGGGGCCGCTGGGCGAGTAAGGAAAGCCTGCTGCGCCCCCCACCCCCATGGCCCTGCTCTGCTGGGTTAATTCCCCAACCATCACCCCCAAAGATGGAGCCAGGAGCTGGACAAAGGTGGGAATGGGTGTCCTTACCCAGGGCTCACCCCAACAGCTCTCTGAGGCCCACATGGTCGAGCCTGCAGCCCCACTTCTGGGAGGCCAGGGAGTGGCCCCCCGCAGCTGCTGGGGAGCTCGGCTCCCTACAAGATGGAGCTGGACCCGTGCCCCCAGACACTGGATACAATGAAGGGATCGATGAGTGTGCGGCCCACGCCATGGTGAAGGGGGGCTGCGCTTAATCCAAACTCGATTAATTAAGTCAGCAACCACAGACTGAGATGGGAGCCAAAGCCAGAAACCGTCCTGCCAGTGCCCGCCTCTGCTCGGCTGTGCGGCGGTGCAGGGAGAGGGACGGCCTGCCCGGCGGCTCTCCCATCCTCTCCCGCTGACCGAGTGGACACTCGGGGCAGCCCCGCTTCTTCCCATTCTCCAGTGAGAATGCAGTGCGGGAGAACACCGAGCACCCCCTCGACATGGGCCCCAGAAGGAACACACTGTGGAGCCCCTCCCGGCTCCCGGACCTGTACTCAGGCTTTATCTCGTCTCTTTCTCAAAATGGCCCTGCAGGGACACTGGCCCATTGTACAGATGAGAAAACCAGGGTTCTGGCAGGTTATGCCCACGGCACCACCTGGGTTTGAATGCAGCTCTTAACCTCTGCTGTCCCCAGTGGTGGCCAGACGCAGGCCCTCGGTGTGGGGGTTGGGGGCAGCCAGAGCACAGCGCCCCCTGGAGGCAGCTGGGAGGCCAGCAGGAGCTCCTTGGGTGGAGCAGGGGGTGGGCCCTCCGCACCCGTTCCTTCTCTCCCTCCTCCTCCCCCACCTCGCGGCCTGGGTTTCTCACCTGACCGCCTGATCTCCCTGATCTCCCAGACCGGGAGGGCCGGAGCACACAATGTGTTCTTACAACCCCACAAGATCTGCTGAAACTCAAAACCCTGGATTGGAGGTGGGGGCGGTGTCTGGGTGAGAAGCCTGGGAATCGGGGAGCTCCCAGACGGCAGGATGGGGCTGCCCTGGGCCCCGGCTTCCCCACACCCCTTCCGTGTGGCAGGAGGGGTCCCACCAACGCCAGACACCTGTCACCACCCTCAGCCCCAAGAGCTCATGTGGCCTTCCTTCCTGTCTGTCCGGCCCTAGGGACAGAGAGGAAGCACGGAGCCCACAGCCGCCGGCCGCTGGGAGGGCCAGCAGAGAGGGGGCCCTGATGAGGCTCCATGAAACCCTCTCCCTGGACACCTCTCCCAGCTCAGGCTCGCCACCTGCCCAGTCCCCAACCCTTGCCCGAGGCAGACCGCCGGGCCCCGTGTCCCCAGGCTTGCCCACAAGCCCGCGGCGGCCCTGGCCCCCACCCCGGGCTCAGCACAGTCACCGAGGCACGGGACCACAGCAGACGCCAGGAGACACAACCCTGGCAACTGCACCCAGGCCGGCGAGGACCTGCTGAGAGACAGACCCGCCCTGTCACAGCCTGGGGACACCCGGGCAGCCTGGGCCCGCTGCTGTGGGCCTAGGGCCGTCTGGGCTCAGGGGAGACTCTTCTCCACGAGAAAAGCAGAAGGTTCTTGGGCTGGCCAGGACCTTGCACCTTTCCGTGAAAGCGAAAGTGAAGTCACTCAGTCGTGTCTGACTCTTTGCGACTCCACGGACTGTAGCCTACCACGCTCTTCCATCCATGGGATTTTCCAGCCAAGAGTACTGGAGTGGGTTGCCATTTCCTTCTCCAGGGTATCTTCCCAACGCCATGATCGAACCCAGGTCTCCTGCACTGCAGGTAGACACTTTACCGTCTGAGCCACCAGGGCCCTTCCAAGACCTCAGCCAAATCCGGGGCTGGGCTGGTCTCTTGAGAGCCTTCTGGACGAGGCCTGGGAGCACCGGGAACCGGCCCGAGAGTGGAGCGAAGCCACGCTGATAGGTCCCATTGGGACCCACGTGTGTTACTGTTTTCAGGGGCGCTCAGAGGGGCGGGCGAGCAGCCCCCGGTCACACAGCCCACCATGGCCTGAGCGACAGAGTACAGCACTCTTGCAGCCTGGTGGGAGCAGAGAGCTGGAACAGGGCCGGGCAGCTGACGTGGACCATGCCTGCCTGTGGCCTGGAGGCCAGGCCTTCCAGCAACCCAGATGGGTTCAGCTGGGTCCAGCCCTGACCCAGGCCACGTCCCAGATGCCTGCCGAGCACCGTGCTGGGCTGGGCCTGGGCCCTGGACCCCCAGGCGGAAGCCATCATGGCCTGAGGCCCCTGCCACCACGGACACCGGGACACACAGCCCTGCCTGGCCTCCCCCACCCAGCCTGGCTCTCAGTCTGGCCTGAGGCCACCCTCATCCTGAGCCCTGGAGGGGGAAGTGAGGGGAGCCCCGCCCTGTAGGGCCACCCCTGGGAGCCGGACCAGCCTGGGGAGCACAGGAGAGACCCTCGGGCTGACCCGGAAGGCCCAGAGGCAGTCACCTCCCAGAGCCCTCTCCGAGGTCAGAGGGGAGACGGAGGCCCCAGGGGCGGAAGTGTGGCCAGCACCCCCCACCCCCAGGCCCCGCCTCAGCCCGGCCTTAGCTCAGCATCTCTCGTACTGAAAAGCTTTCAGGGAAAGACACACACTCAAAACTCTGGCTTCTCCCCCAGACCTGTCATTTCCAGTAACCGTGTAGTTTCCGCTTACCAGCAACCGAAA
The DNA here is from genome assembly GCA_006408675.1 of Madoqua kirkii. NCBI lineage: Eukaryota > Metazoa > Chordata > Mammalia > Artiodactyla > Bovidae > Madoqua > Madoqua kirkii. The sequence goes on from SJYC01110575.1 coordinate 6,080, forward strand.
CCAAGAGGAAACGGTGGGAGGCAGGTCCTCGAACCCCGGGTCCCCGCGGGGAGGCACCGACAGAGCTCTCCAGGGGCAGCCGCCCACCTCCTCTCACACGCATCCCCCAGTGGACCTGCGAGGACCCGCCAGGACCCAGCTGCCTGTCCAACAGGCCTCCTGGGGTTGGGCAGTAGGCCGGCGGCTCAGCTGACCCAGGATCAAGGGGCGAAGGAAGCAGGAGGCTGGCAGGGTCCCGGAGGAGGGCCAGCCTGGTGCCCGCATGTCACCCCAAGTGCCCGCCCAGCCTCCAACGGCCCGTTCCCTGTGCAGCGTGGCTCAGACCGCCAGCCCTTCTCCCGGCCCGCAGCCCTGACCCGAAGGCCACCGTGATGACGTGGGACCTGCCTCCCTCAGGCCTTGGCCGGGCTGGGGGAGGCTGGACTTTCGTGCTGCCTGCAGGGCAAAGAGTTTGCTCAGCAAATCAGCCGTGTCAACAGAGGGACGAGGGACCCTTTACCCAGCAGAAAAGAGCAACCGATTCAAGCACTTCAGAGACACCCGACAGACACCCAAGCCCGGTGACCGACTTGTCCCACGAGGACTCCCAGGTCAAGGCTGGTGGGGCCTGGCGGGCTGTCTGAGTGCCTCTTGTGTTTGGGAACCGCCGCGTGGGCGTTGGAAGCGCGGCCTCCCCAGGGCACCCCCCCGCCCCCACCAAGCCTTGCTGGGAACCAGGACCCCGGACGCACCTTCCAGGAAATGGAGCAACTCAGGTGCAGGAGGCTCAGGTCAGACCTCCAGAGGCCGTCCCCTGCCCCCACCCGGGAGAGCCCAAGACAGCATAGCAAAGGGCTGGGGATCCTGGGGGCGCTGAGCCACAGAGGGGGCGGGCGCTGCGTGGAAGGGGAGGCCAGGCCCTTGGAGGTGTCCACACGCCACCCGACGGGCTCCCATGCAGACAGCAGCTCGGTGTCAGCAAGGGAACGGGCAATGATGAACCTAATTCCCTTGAACGTGTGGATGCTGGTATGATGATGACCCCTGCCCCGGAGCCTCGGCAGGGAGTGGGTGGCAAGGTCAAGGCCCCCTTTCCCAGAATGCTTCCATCACAGGGGCAGCGGAGGTGCAGGAGGGGAGGAGACCCCCAGCCAGAAGGGACCACTCAGCGGTGAAACCCTGGGGAGGGCTTTCTGTTCCCAGAGTTCCACGCGTCTCAGAGACGCACAGAGAGCTGCCCCCCACCTGTGATGGGGGGATCCACTCGAGCCTCCCCACCGGGGCCGAGCAGGTGTCCAGATGCTAACGTTGCAGGAGCACCCCTCTGTGCCCTGCAGGAAATGTGGAGCCTCCCTGAGCCCCAAGAGCCCCTGGGAGGGGATCGGCTTGTGGCTAAGAGCAAGGGGCCAGGCCCCTGACTCTCACCCTCTCATACCAGGCGGGCTGCCTCCCACCAAGGGTACACCCACTAACTCCGAGATGAGCCCTGAGGTTTCAGGAGAGATGTGCTCCAGGCCAGGGCAAGGCCGGGAAACAGGTAGATGGGTGGGTAGGGGCTCAGTTCTCAAACTTGCCCTCCAGCTGCCCTTCTTCCTGCTGACCTGTCCACAGCCCATCTGCCTGAGTCTCCACAGTGGACTCCCTCCAAAAGGCCTTGGTGGGCCTGGGGCACCCGGGCAGGGTATTCCCACAGCACCAGCCTCACGCTGCAGGAGGTGAAGGCATCTGCTCGCGAGTCTGGTTCTCAAACAACGAGCCAGGCATGCATCTGCCCTGTCCCCCTCGCCCCAGCGCCTAGAGAGCGTTCAGTAAACGCCCACTGCCCCTTGCATTCCTGATGCCAAGCAGGCGATAGGGTGCCGGCCGTGGAGCCCTGTGTGCTCATCCCCTGGACCCGAGGGCATGCCACCCCACTTTAACAAGTACCCCTGGATGCGCCAGGCCCCACTCAAGGGGGTCCCATGGCTGGCCACAAGGACACAGGAGTGAGCGCCACCTCTTCCAGGGAGCCTTCCAGACATCCCTCACCCCTGACACCCACCGCCCTCTGGACTTCTGCCCAAGGCCATACCGGGATGACCATGCTGGGCCACTGCCAGCCACCCCGACGTTCTCAGGCAGGTCGAGTCCAGCGAGCGCCCGGAGGAGTGATGCATGGACATGCACCCCTAGCGAAAGAAGCCGGGCGGGAGAGGGGAGCGGCGCGTGCATTCAGGTCAAGCCAGAGACAGAAAGCAGACGGGAGCGCGCGGGGCTGGGGGAGGGGGAGGGGGCGCCTGTTTAATGCCCACGGGGGTTTTGTTCGCGGTGGTGAAAACCTGGAACTAGACAGACGTGCTGGCCCCACAACCGTGTGAATGCACTAAGCGCCACTGACATGCAGACTTCATTCGGTAATTTCCTTTGCTGTGTCACACAGTTCCCAGGCGGCGCTAACAGTAAGGCGCTAACGGTAAGGAACCCGCCTGCCAATAGGAGACGTAAAAGACAGGTTTGATCCCTGGGTTGGGAAGATCCCCCGGAGGAGGGCATGGCAACCCACTCCAGTGTTCTTGCCTGGAGAATCCCCACAGACAGAGGAGCCCCGAGAGCTACAGTCCACGGGGTCGCACAGAGTCGGACACGACTGAAGCGACTAAGCTCCCCGACCAGGGATGGAACCTGTGCCTTCTGCAGCGGAACCTGAGTCCTAACTGCTGGGCCACCAGGCAAGTCTCCCAAAATGTACATTTGAAACGTCTAAAATCATAAAACTTATGACACGTGCAGCCAACCACCAAAATACAAATATCAATGCTCCCTTCCCCCTGCCCCGCCCCCACCCCAAATCTGGCCATCAGCAACCGGTGACCTCAGCGGAGCGAGGCGAGCGGGGCCTTGAGGAAGGAGATGCCGGGGGAGAGCCAACAGAGGCCACTTTGGCAAAGGGCTCTTCTCTGCCCGGCAGCCCTTCCTCTGCAGCAGCACCTGTCAATCACAGCCCCCGCGCTAGCGGGTGTGTCCACCGCCCACCAGCAGGCCCAGGGGGGTGGTGAGGACCCCAAAGCCCTGAGCTGGCCCCAGACAGGCAGAAGCCGCCCTACTGCATGGCCAGGCCTGACTCCTGGGCCCTCCTCCCCCGACCACGCTGCGTCCACTGCCGCCACCTGGGTATCTGCAGGCCCATCCCAGGGTCCTGCCAGGATGCCGCTGCTCCAGGCGGCCACCCAACCCTGCACTCTCAGGCACAGAGCAGGAGCCAGTCGCTCGGTACCTGCTACGGTCCATGAGACTACAGGGTGTGGCCGCCAGAGACAGCCCGGCCGGGAACTTCAGGACCCATGAAGCGCACCCTGACCCACAAGTCGCGATGCCCCCAGGCCAGCCGCTCGTTAAAGCCTCTGGGAAGAGTCTGCCAGGCTCCAGATGTGCCCGGACATGAAGGCAGAAGCTGAGGCAAGCTGGCCCCAGGTCCCCCACTCCCGTTCCCAGCCTCTTCATCTCTCAGCCTCAGCCGTTCCCACCTGTGAAGTGGGGGCTGAGGATGAGACGAGAGCTGGCCGCCATCCTGAGGGGGTGTGAGGCCGCTGAAAGAAACGCCTGCCGCGCTTTTACGAGGCTGGATGAAGGGGCTGTCTGTGCGTGGAGTGACTGTCGGCACCTTATTGAGGAACGCAATCAGGACACTCAGTCGACTCTGCAGAACCACATCCTTTCACTATTTATAGGCAAGACGTGAGGCAGGAAAGGTGCCCTCCTCGAGCCCAGCCCCACCTGGCCCAGCCCGGCCAGGGTCACGGTCAGCGAGCGACAGAGCCAGTGCCAGCTTCTGCGGGACCCCCGGGAGGCCACCCAGCCCCAGGGGAGTGGAGCCGTGCCGCCCTCTGGACCTGCCCCACCCCCGCCACCGCGGGGCAGGGGGTCCCTGCACCCGCTCTCTCACTCGTGGCCTCGGCTGCCCTGACCCAGCTCAGCTGTCCTGATGAAAAGCGTTCTCTCCCAGCTGTCTGCCCGCTCCACCCTCTTCCAGCTAAGGGCACAGCTTTCTTTTTTTTTTTCCTCTCTCTTTAAAAGAAAAAAAATCCCTATTTTTTTTTTCCCAGTGGAAAAAACACTGGCCGCCATAGAGGCAGAGCCAGGCCCGAGGAGGGCACCTTCCTGTGGGGCTCGCGTGTTCCCCGACGTCCGCCCCCCGTGGTCAGAGGCAGCAGGTGATGGTTTGGGGCTGAGGCTATGCATTCGCTGTGTTTTTCTAACCCTGCGTCCTTGGCGCCCAGGCGCTGACAAACAGAGGAAGTCCTGTACAGACCTGGTTCGTTCTCAGCCTGGGGTGGGGGCGGGGGCGAGGGTGAGAATTAACCTGTTCCTCCCCCAGCCTCGCCCGAGACACGCAGGTGACTCAGTGGAAACAGACGGGCCAGGTGACACAGACGTAGACTGTTCCTCTGCAGCCGGGTGGCCGAGTGACTTCCACTCGGCCCCTGACCCTCTTCTTCTAAAGGGAAGTCGTCGTCCCCGCCTCGCTTCCTCACAGGACGGCCAGCGAGGGCCCAGGCCACAGTACAGGCAGGATGGGCCGTGGTTAGGAACACACATCCCGGACAGAGCGAAGCGGGGCTGGGCGCTACGCCGGGCTGTGTGACGCTGGGCCCGGCGCCGACATCTCTGGGCCCCGCTACACGCCCGATGCCCACGGTTCCGGGGGTGCTGCCAGCCACGTGGGGCCAGGCCGCCCTGCCCACTGCGCTCCCCTCCCTCTGATGTGTCACGTGTTCAGGCTGCCTCTCCTAACCGCCACGCTGGAAAGCAGAGAGGCATGGAGGCAGGGGCTGTGCGGGACCTGGCCCACATGCCCACGGCCGGAGCAGCACCCAGGACACAGCAGGCGCTCAGAAGCGGGAAGGAAGCAAGGAGGGGTCCGCGGGTGCCACCGCGGGTGAGAGGCCCCGGAGTCGCCGGCCGGCCCCTCCCAGGCGGGGCCCCGGCTCGGGCCCACCAGGCCGTATCTTTCGGGTTCTCTGAACTCACTCATTAGACAACTAAACCCTCTCAAATGAGGATCCTGAAACCAGCGCTGTCAGCTCAAGAGGAGAAGGCAGCAAGGGAGCGGCCACTCGCCCCGCGCCTGCTGGGTGCCTCTTACGTAACCTTTACGCACCACCAAAGAAATCAGTCATGGATCAAGCGCGAATTACAGACAGGGGGGAATCTGGATTCAGGTGACCCGAAGACCTGAGGTCAAGAGGACACTGGGCCTGGGGGAGCCAGGCCTCAAATACAGGACTGTCCGAAGCTGAGGTCCACCACCTGCCCGACTTCCCTCCGGCATACTCCGGGCGCTGAGGCAGCAGAGGGTCGCAAAGACCCACCCGAGCCCGCCCCTGGGTCACCGGCCTTCCCAGGCACCGGGATGGGGCCACCACACACAGCCACCCTCCTGGGGCAGAGGACTCCGCCCCCAGAGACTCACGGCCATCGGGCGGCCCGGCCCCGCTCTCTGGGACTTCCTGAAGGGCCTTCGCAACAACACAAACCTCTTTTTCCGACCCCGCGCCCCGTAGACACCTGACGGGTGCCTTCTGGGGAAGGTTCCCTCTCTCTGGGTGGAAACAGATGAGTCACCTGGCATGAACGCGCCGGGCACATGACAGCCCCGATTCCCATGCCCTGGCCACACTGGAAGCAGCAGGAAAGTCACAGACCTTTCTGCGGGTCCCAGCTGGAGGCTGCAGAGCCAGGGTCCACACCCAGGTTGGCCTGAGACCCAGACACCCCGGAGGGAAGAAAGCGGCTCTCCCCTTCAGCCCAGAGAGCCGGGCCCCCCCACCAGCAGAACCTCCACGGACCGGCGGGTGGTGGGTGAGAACGAGATGACGCGGACCCTGGAGGTGCCACAGCGCCCCCACCCTGCCCTGCGAGCCTGAACTGGGGCTTCCCCACGGCTGGGCCTGCCCACCGTCATGGCTGATGCCTTGCCTCCAGCCTGAGGCGCCCAGAGCTGGGGCCCGCAAGGACGGCACTTCCGTTCAACTGCCCAGTGGGTCTGCAGGGTGCTCACAATGGGGTCTCTGTGGGCCGAGCGAGGCGAGGTGCCAGGCCAGACAGGCAGGCTTCCCGCCAAGGTGGTGGGGGGGCACCAAGCCAAAGGGAAGAAAAAGGCCGGCACCCTAGCCCTGATCCGGGGCCTGGCTTGGGGAGGCAGGAACTCCCAAAGTTGCCCAGGTTTGGGGGTGGGAGAGCCTCCCCCAACCCCATCCCTTTGAAGCGCCTCACCCGGAGGCCAGCGGGTGATTGCTGCAGCAGCTAGGGCACGTGCGGCCGGAGCGCAGGTCCAGGGCGGGGGCCCAGGCTGCCCCATCCCAATTCCCCGGTGACGGCGCAAGGAGAGATGGCTCCTACTTTCCCCAGCCCGGCACTGCCCCTGCCCTCCCCAAGCCACACCCGGAGGCCAGCGGGTGATTGCTGCAGCAGCTAGGGCACGTGCGGCCGGAGCGCAGGTCCAGGGCGGGGGCCCAGGCTGCCCCATCCCAATTCCCCGGTGACGGCGCAAGGAGAGATGGCTCCTACTTTCCCCAGCCCGGCACTGCCCCTGCCCTCCCCAGAGCCCTCTGCAGAAACACAGAGACTGCCCCCCGCCCTACACACACACACACACACACACACACACGTCCCAGTGAGCCGAGCCCAGCGGCGGGAAGGGAGTGGGCATTCTGGGAAGCCACGAATACTTAATCACCCAGCATTAATCCGCCTCCCCAACAATAGCCCCTGCACTTCCACTGAATCCCAGCTGTCGGTCTCTCAATGAAAGGAAACAAGATTTAGGGCATCAAGCGTCGGTGAGGCTTCTGCAGGAGGAGAAAAAGGCCCCAAAAAAAGCAAAAAAAAAAAAAAAGTAGTGTGCATTCATTAGTGTCTGACAAAGACACAATGCATTTTGTCCATTAAACTGCTCACAGACCTGCTTAATTGGCTTCAGTCTGGGGCCGGGGTAGCGGGGAGGAGGGGGCTGCTTGCCCACTGGCTGGGCCGGCAGTGAGCCCGGGCTGAGGGTTGTCAAGGGAATGGGCCCTCAGCAGTTGGAATGAGGGCGCGCCAGCCCGGCTGGGGACCCACTTCTGCAGCCTGGGGAGGGGGCGTTTCTCCAGCCGCCAGGAACCTGCTCGGTATTCCCATCAGGAACGAACTCAAGTTGAAGGGCATCGGCCACAGCAGAAAAACTTCCCGAGAGGCTGGCCAGTACTCGCAGGCGGGCAGGCAGGCGATAGATCCTAACCAGGTTCCTTGACTGCGGACACCACCGCCACCCCCGCCC
>SJYC01110576.1:0-32942 GCA_006408675.1 Madoqua kirkii
CTAACCAGGTTCCCTGACTCCAGACACCACCGCCACCCCTGCCCCCCACCCCCATTCACTGCTGAGGACCCAGGGCTGGGAAGGCGAAGGGCCTGGGAGGTCAGAGCTGGGGACAGAGACAGAGCTCCTGGTAGGAACTCTCACCCACACCCCTGCGGGGATGGGCACGGCCACCACGATGAGTTCCAGCCTCCTTTCCCCAACCTCACCTGAGGCCAGGGAAGGCAGAGGGTGGCAAAGGGTGGGTGCGCTTCTGTGCTCGTCAGTTTCTGGCTGAGAGGCACCTCCTGTTCAGGAGGTGCTCACCTGCCCAGAGCAAGCCTCACCTGCTCCCAGCAGAGGCATGGCCCTCGGCTGGCAGGGCGGGGAGGGCCCGACCTCTCTCCAGATGCTCTGGAGCCTCCCTGCAGGTCTCAGGGACTTTGGGAAGAAATGGGGGAGCAGGGATGCCCACCTAGCACCTCAGGAGCCCGAGGTGGTCCTCAAAGGAGCGCTCGAACCCCAGCGGCCAGGCTGGGCTCCACACGCAGCGTAATTGCTGGTGATTAAGTAATTGCCAGACTTTGTCCAATAAAACCAGCACGTGACCGCGCCCAGCCTTCTGGGCCATCTCCAGAAGACAATGGCCTAGTGTTCTGCCCCCGCTGGCCCGCTACAGAGGCAGGGGCTCCGCTCCGACAAAGCAACAGGTCCCTGCAGGGGCGCGGGGGCCCATACTCACATGCAGGCCTCAGTGCCGTTGGGGAACACTTCACACTTCCCGCCGTTCAAGCAGGTCTCACCGGGCTGGGAGCAGCGCAGGCCTGGGGAGGGGTAAGAGGAGAGGTCAGCCCGGCCAGCACCCTCAGGGGCACTGTCCACCCTTCACCTCCTGTCATGGGGTCACTGGGTGCAGGGGCCCCCCAGGAAGCCCTGCATGAACCCTAAGGGGACTCAACATTCTGCCCAGAGTTCTGGGGTCAGAGATGGGGCAGGGAGGAACAGACTGGCTGGGTGGCAGGTGGAGAGGTCACACTCAAAGTGGGTAGAGAAGTGGGGAGGAGTGGCCTGAAATGCATTGTAGACAGCAGGGAAGAGACGCTGGGTGACCCTGGGCCAGCCTCCTAAACTTCTCACCCCTCACCCGGGCTTCACCGGGGACCTTGGCTGGGCTGGGGCCCGTACCCAAGCACCAGGATTGTCTTGCTGTTCAAACAAGTTCTTCCAGGGGGTGGCGCTGGGGGGGGGCGGTGCTGGCCGCACTCAGCTCCCCCGCTCGTGGGAAAATGCGACAGCTGCAAGGGCCGCTGCCCCGCCCGCCAACAAAGCGCCAGGCGGAGGAATCAGAGCAGCCCATTGTCGCGCCAGGGCCACCTCCTGGGGCACCAGGACTGCACCCCAGGGACCTGGCCACACCTCCACCGCCACTCAACACCGGCACCCAACACCGGCTCCCAGCATGGGCATCTTCAGTGGCAGCCCCCTCCACACACACACTCACAGCCAGGGGCTGGGGGCGAGGGTGAAGATGCTCCATTTGGAAGGAATTTGACTTCATTCCCAGGAAGGGATCAATTAATCTACTCTTCCCCAACCCTCGCCTCCTTCCTACCAGGGCTATGTAAATTAAGCCCCCTCTGGGGGGTGGGGACGGGGTGTGACATGGAACCCCATCTTCAGGAAGCAGGGAACTAGCTCTCCCTCCAACGTTTAGGGGAAGAGAAGCATTAATCACCATCCGATTCCTCAGAGCTCCTCTCCAAGGGAAGCGGAGTGGAATGACCGCCTGGGCAGCCCCTGCAAGGTTTCCAAACGTGAACTCCACAAAGTGAAAGTCCATCAGTAGCAGCTGAATCTTCTGCACACACGACCCCCACCCCGCCCCAAACTGTGAGCCAGGATAGGGACAGCGACCCGGTGTGGGGAGGGGACACCGCGGGCAGGGCGGGCAGGGCGGCAGGAGCCGGGGGACACCTGATCTGGGGCCCTCGCCCGGGTCCTGCGCGAACTTTTCTACTCCGAAGGGAGGCCGGGCTGCGCCGCCTGGCCCACGCTGCTCCCCTCTGCCCAACACGCTGGGCAGCCAGCTCCCGCAGTGCGGTTCAGTAAAGACGATCGCGGCGCCTGGACCCCAGGTTCCGCGCCCCAACATCCGCCCCCGGCGCGGGTAAGAGGCGAAGAAAAAAGATAAATGGCCCCAAAGCAACAGGAAACCAAAACCGACTCGATTCAAATCGAAAAGTAGTAGGCAGCTCGTCCGCCCGCCACGGGAGCGAGCCCCACGGGCGGGTGGTGAAAGGCGAGCCCAGAGCTAGGTCTCCCAGGCCCCCAGATGCCCACGCCCGGCTTCAAAGCCGACTTCAAACCCGGCGCCAAACTCGGTTCCAGGCGCGAGCAGCGCCAAGTCTGTCCCGATCGGGCAAACGGAGCGGGGGAGGGTCAGTCCTTCTCCCGGAGCCCGGGACTCTGGCTCCTACCCCGCCCCGGGTCGCCCAGTCCCCCTCCCCAGCCTGGCCGCCAGCTCCCAGGCACCCGGGGACGCGCGCCTAGGGCGCCGCCAAAAGTTTCCGAAGGCGCGGAAAGTTGCGGGCTCGCGGCGGGCAGTCGCCTACCTCGTGCGGCGAGCGCGGGCAGCAGCGCCAGGCAGAGCAGGGGCGCCAGGAGCGGCGGCATGCCTGCCCACCGGCTGCCCGCTGCGCCCGGGGGCAGCCTCCTGCGCCCGGCCAGCGGGGGCTCGGGCACACCCGCGCGCAGAGGGACTGTCCCACGGGCGGTGACGGCCCGCTACTGCCCTCTCCTTCCGGCTGGAGAGCGTCCCTGGGCTCTCGCGGCCTCCCCGGCCCGGTTCCGCGCCCGCGATCGTTCCTACGCTGCGCCCGCGGCCCGCGCCCCGATCCCGGGGCCCGTTCGCTCCCTCCCGTGGCCGAGGCACTAGTGAGGCGCCCGGCCGCCGCGCGCTCCGCCCCCGCCCCGCCGGCCCCGCCCCCGGGGCCCGCCCCCGCCGATCCCTCCGCACCCCGCGCCCCTTTTTTGGCCGCGCCCCTCTGCTCTCCTCGCCCAGCCCCGCGCCTCCTCAGGCTGGGGTGCGGGGCCCCGAGCCCGGGTCCTCCAGGGGTTGGGGTCGCGGCCGTGCGGAGCGGGGTCGGGACCCGTGCCCTAAGGGACTACTTCTCGTTCGAAACTTTTCGGAGACCCAAAGTTTGCTCCGGAGTTGCGGAAGGATCCGGCTGTGGGCTCCTGCCGCGCTCGGCGACAATTGGCAAAGATTTACATCTCAATAGCGGAGGAGGCGCAGGCGGAGCGAGGAAAGGGGCGCCTTTGACAGGCCGGTCCCCGAGAGGAGCTGGGCCGGGCAGGCGAGTGTGGGGGTCCCTGGGACAGAGGCTCTGGGAGAAGTCGCTCCATCGGCAGCCCTGCGTGTACCCCTGGCCCGGGGCGCCAATCCTAGGAGCACCCCCCGCCTACGGTCGCAACTTAAAACCTCTGAAAGTTCCAGCCTAGACCTGCCCCCACCTCCATGGCTGTGAAGACCGGGGCATTTGACCCTGAAGGATGGTGGGCCGCGGCTGCAGCCTCTGCCAAAGGGACCCTGGGTACCCCCAAGGAAATAGCCTGGGGCCAGCGCCTGGCCAGAAAGATTAAGCACCAGCTCCCCCAGGAGGGACCACCTCGGGACGCTCCTTGGTCACCGTCCTACCCCTTCTCCCGCGCCTCCAGCCTAAGGTGGCCCGCGAAGCACGCTGTGGGTCCGGCAGCCCTGGACCCTCCCCCGTGCTTCTTCCGGGTGACTTATTTCTGCACCACAACGCCAGATTTGGGCATCCTGTGCCAGCCCGGTTAAGTGCTGGGCGTCCAAAATGCCTGCCATTGTCCCTGCTAAGCCGGTTTACAGCCTCGCACAGAGGGGTACAGAACAGCAACCCCTCTTAACACAGGGCAGTGAGCTGGCGTGCGGTTCCCTGGCAGGAGAACCCTCAGGACTGCAGAAATCCCAGAGGCTGGCTAGAAGCCGCCCTTGCCAGAGAGGTGGGCATAGTGGGGTTTGCCTGCTGGTGGGCAGGTTGCACCAGCCCACCCTCCTTGGTACACCTGTTGCAGGGCACTTGGAGGCAGCTGGGATGCAGTTGTGAGCACCAGGAGGGACAGCTTGTCCAGCTTGCTTCTGGAGCCTCCCTGCCCTGCCTCCTCCAGGAAGCTGACGGCATGGCACTTCTCAGAGCCTGGGGTAACTTCTCTTGGGGTCAGTGCCTGGGAGAGGAGGCGCCTGGAGGCAGCAGAGATGTTTATATAACAGCAGTCAGGCGGCCTGGAGGAACAGATTTTCCGTAGCAGGAAGGGGGGTCGGCTGCGAAGTCCCTCCCCTGCCCACCCCTCAACAACCAGCCCACAGTCTCAAGGCTCTGCACACCACAGCCTCTCCTCTCCCGGGGATGGACGGAGGAGGGCTTCAGGGCCGGCACCCTTCTGGGACCACTGCCGTGTGCCCTCCCCTTGGAGCCCAGCGTCTCTGCCAACAGGCCCCAGATCAAAAGCAAAGGCCCATCCAGCCCTGGCTTGGGAGCAAGTCCTCAGCCTTCCACCGAGGAAGCAGTCTTGGAGGAGGGACTTGGGACCGGGGGAGTCTCACCTGAGTCTGCCAGCCCTGCCAGGCCTACACTGGGCCTTTGCCCAGGGGCCGGGTACTCTCATTAGCCAGTGATACAGATAAGGGGGCCTCTCAAGCTTCTAACCCCCATGCCAGCCACCTGCTTCCTGGGGTATCCCATGGGTGACTGGGGCCCCCAGGAGACCCCGGCAAAACCAGAAGTGCCTGGAACTGGGGAGGGGCTTGTGTGAGGCCAAGGTCAGGGACTGGGCCGGGCCTCCCTCCCCTCCAGGCCTGGGAAGGAGGTGGGCCAAGCCCTGGCAAGTGGGCACCAAGCTTTTCCAGCCACAAATTAGGCCCCTTCTTATCTCTAACAACCTTTCCAGGCCAAGGAGTTTGAGGTGGGGAGGACTGGGGGTCCTGACGGCCCAGACTCTGGAGTCTCTTACAGGATGGGCAGCCTAGGGGCAGCCCTGGTTGGGGGTGTTGGGGAGAGGAGGGGAATTTGGGGTGCAGGTCCTGTCCAGAGCCCAGTGGGAGAGTGGGGCCTGGGTGGCCAGCACTGATCCGGGGGGCACAGCAGTGGAACATGGTTTGGGGCTTCCTGCCTGCTTGTGGTGGGCACTGGGGCCAGGTTTCCTGGGCAGTCCCTGCACAGCCCCCCAGGCCACCTTGGGAACCTGGGACCGCTGGGGGTGAGGCTGCAGGCCTGGCTCACAGAGGGGTCAGTGTCTTGTAGCCACTCTTCTCCGGGGTCCAGCTTGCTGGGCCTAAAGGGGAGAAGGCCCTGAGCCCCCGCACCCTAGGCTGAGCTGGTCAGTTTCCCCTCTTCTGCCCCCCAGAGATGCAGGGACGCCATCGCCAGGATGGGCAGGGGAGGTCCACTGGGGAGTCCATTCCTGCCTCCCAAAGAAACTCACCCCAGCCCCCTCCTCCGGGGAGTCTGGCATGCTTTGGCCTGCTGGGGGGATGCTGTTTAAAGCTCCCCTGCCCTGATTCTAAGGTGCAGCCAGACAGACTCCTGATCCTGGGGCCCCAGCCCCTCTGCCTCCTGCAGAGGTTGGTCTTGGTGCTTCGGATGCAACTGGAGGGTGTGGGGCGCTCCTGATTTTCCTGGTCGTCCTGAGAAGACTGGTTCTGGGTCGTCCAGGTATCCCCGCCTTGCTCCTCAGCAGGCAGATGGGCTCCAGAAGCCTGGGGTGGGCTGTCTGGGACCACAGCGGGGCTGCTGTCCCCCCTGGCCTCGTGGGTCGCTCACTGGTGCGGGTGACGGTGGCCCTGCGGCAGAGGGGATGGGGTGTGGGGGGGAGGGGTGAGAGTGGGGGCCGGGGGCAGTGCCCGCCAGGGCAGTGGGGCGTTGAGTCCAGAACCAGTTTAAAGCTCCCCTGCCCTGATTCTAAGGTGCAGCCAGACAGACTCCTGATCCTGGGGCCCCAGCCCCTCTGCCTCCTGCAGAGGTTGGTCTTGGTGCTTCGGATGCAACTGGAGGGTGTGGGGCGCTCCTGATTTTCCTGGTCGTCCTGAGAAGACTGGTTCTGGGTCGTCCAGGTATCCCCGCCTTGCTCCTCAGCAGGCAGATGGGCTCCAGAAGCCTGGGGTGGGCTGTCTGGGACCACAGCGGGGCTGCTGTCCCCCCTGGCCTCGTGGGTCGCTCACTGGTGCGGGTGACGGTGGCCCTGCGGCAGAGGGGATGGGGTGTGGGGGGGAGGGGTGAGAGTGGGGGCCGGGGGCAGTGCCCGCCAGGGCAGTGGGGCGTTGAGTCCAGAACCCCAGGAGCAGCACTTGTCCACCTTTTGAACTTAATTGTGAGATGTGTCTGAGTCACTTAGAAAGAGAGGGCCTGGGCGCCTGAGACGTGCCCAGCCTCCTGCCCCCCCACAGCCAGGCCTTGACCAGCAGGCTCACTGAGGGCCTGTGCCTGCCGCCCTGGGCTTGGTCTCCTCCTCCACCGACAGATGCCTAGAGTCCTGTCCACATTTTTCCTCTTGAAAGCAACCCAGAACATTTCCAGACGTTCGAGCGTTTTTCTGGACGTGGTTTCGATGGCGACGTAGCATGGCTCCAGCATGACGGGCTGCACCAGGGCCGGGCACCCCCGCGCGTTTGTGCCTGGGGCTCTGCCTGCTCCCCGCTCCTCTTCCCCAAGCTGGACTCCCGCCAGCACCCAGAAGGGAAGGGCTAGGCTGGGTCTCCAGTTGGCTTGCCTGACTGTGCTCACCCCCCACGCAGGGATCCTCGGTCACCCAGGTCTGTCTGTGCTGGGAGTGGGCTGGCAGGGGCCCCGCTGTGGGTGCCAGCAGACCCCCTGGGCCAGCTCCGCATGCCTGGGGACGCACCCTCGTGCCCTGAGTCCCAGGCGATCTGCTGTGGGTCGGTCCCCTGCTCTGCTGAAATGACCCCTCCCTCCCTGGTCTCACCCGCTCCAAGAAGCTGTCGCAGGGCTCCCCTGGTGCCTCAGTGGTAGAGCACCCACTTGCTCCTGTAGGAGACGCAGGTTTGATCCCTGGTCTGGGAAGATCCCACATGCCGCAGGGCAGCCAAGTCCACGCGTGCGTGCTGAATCGCTCCAGTCGTGTCCGATTCTTTGCAGCCCTCTGGAGCGTAGCCTGCCAGGCTTCTCTGAACATGGGATTCTCTAGGCGAGAGTACTGGAGTGGGTTGCCGTGTCCTTCTCCAAGGGATCTTCCCCACCCAGGGATGGAAACTGCCTCTTGTACCTCCTGCTTCGGCAGGCGGATTTTGTGCCACTGAGCCGCCCGGAAGGCCCCTGCACCACAGCTGCTGAGCCCGCGAGCTGCAGCCACTGACGCCCACGCGCCCGAGAGCCTGTGCGCCCCCAGAGGAGCCCCCACTCAGTCGCAACTGGAGAACAGCCCGAGCAGCAAGACAGACCCACCGTGGCCAAAGATAAATAGATAGAACAATTTTAAAAAGCTGTCCCAGAACCCCGGGCCTCCCAACTCTCACCGCCATGAGCTGGTCCTCAGGGGGCGGGGTGGATGCGGGACCTGTCACTGCAGGTCCTGCCCCCCCAACAGATGCATACACTCTGGTGGCTACCAAAGGCGCTGCGCTGCAGGACCCCGCGCCAGGCCCTGCCCCTCTGAGGGGCCTGTCCACCTGTCACACACAGCGGCCACTCCCTGAGGGCCCAAGGCCTCTAGACAGCTCAGGACCAGGGGACGGGGTTGGCTGTGAGCCCCCCGGCCCGCCCCGCTGCTGCCCAGGAAACCCGGGAAGGAGGGTCAGCCTCTCAGAGGCAGGCACAGAGCCTAGGGAGTGTTGCCCAGGCAAATCCCCTGACAGGTAGCTGCCTCCCTGAGCAGGTGAGCGACGAGGCCTGCTGGGGTGGGCTTCGAGAGCCGCAGGACTGGCCTGGGCGCTCCTCTTGGAGGCATGGGCTATGGGCACGCACAGGCCCTGACAAGCCACCTGCTTCTCCATAGGGACCCCCTCCCCAAGTGTTCAGAGCTTGACCCAGTAGGAGAAGACTCTGGGCCTGGCCTCCCGAGCTCTGAGAAGATGGACCTGGCCTGGACCTCTCCAGACCCCTGACCCCTCAGCTGCCCAGAGGGCCAGGGCACAGCTAGACTTGGGGTTGGGTCACTCAGGGCTCAGTGGCCCATCTCAGGGTATCCCTGGGGACAGCCAGCCTCAGAGGAGGAAGGGCCTGCCTAGTACGGGGGCGGGGGCACGACGTGGAGCAGGCTTGGCTGAAACGCGGGGCAGGGTGGGGTCGGGTTGTGGCGGGAGGTGGGGGTGCTCAGAGAAGGCTGTCCAGTCAGAGGTGACACCTCCCTGCAGGGCTGGCTGAGGGGTGGGGTTCCCCACCTTATGGACAGGACGCTGAGGCTCTGAGGAGGTCATGGAACCCAGCCTGGGTCTCCCCATCCCAGCCCCCGCCTGTGGGTCCTGGACCCCTGCAGAGGCTGCTGGGAGGTGAGGGCAGGCTGGCTCTAGGGAGCTTCTACCCAGCCCGCCCTGCTGGCTGCAGCTCAGAGCTTTCTCCAAAAAAAAGAAAAGAAAAAAGGGCCCCGGGGGATGAAACTGCCTGGTCCCACCCCCAGCTTTGGTAGGAGCCTCGGCAGGCCTGAGTCACTCACTCGGGAACAAGCGGGCTGGGCCTCTCCTCCCCCAGCTCCAACCTCTCCCCTTCCTTCTCTCTTCCCTTCCTTCCTCCCTCCGTCCCGCCTTCCTTCCCTTTCTTCCTTTCTGAAGTTATAAATAGCCTTCTTAAAAAAGTCCATCTTTATTTTCACAGGGAAGACGTAGGCTTCCCACAGCAAAATCTTTCTGCCCCAGAGGGATTTGCTGAAGAGGAGCCTCTGCAGACATTTTGCCCCCCACCCACCCTGCGAACTCACCAATCTCAGCCCCTCCGCTGCTTTCTCAGGGCTGCCTGGGTTTCCTCCCATTTGCTCCAGACACATTTAAACATGTCTAGGACTTCCGCCCTCCCCTGCACTGCCCGCCCCCCACCGCCGCCACGGCCCCCTGTTAAAAAGAAAATGGGCCTGGACATCGGGGTTTGGGTTACACGGAGCCCAGGGAATTCTCTTCCCGGACTAATCGGACCGCAGACATTAGCAGGTACTGCACATCTGTGAGTTATTTTCATTCTCCAGGGGCAGGGAAAAAAAAAAAACCCAACAATCCTTAAGTAAGACCAGAATTCTTCTATATTTTTGCCTTGACAGCTAAGGAAAAAATTTGCCAAAAACCAGAGGCGCTGCTGAGTGTTGGCGTGGGAATGTTAGTTTAGTCAGAGACTTGCTCTGGGCCGTTTAAATAAAAACAGGCCCTTTGGTGGCAAATGCCAGTGGTCCATGCCTGCAATGGGAGCTCCCGCGATCCGGAGGGGGTTCTGCAACCTCCCGCGCTCTCGTCCCTTTTTTTTTGGCCTCTCCAGCCTTCTTATCATCACAATCAGCATTTCTCAGGCAAGCACTTGGTGCAACAGTTCTCAAAAACCAGCAAGGAAAGCCGTGTTTCCTGTGGCGATGAGTGCGTGGTCCCCGCTGGAGAGAGGACCGCTCAGCACCCGTCCAGCCCGCCAGAGGGGCCTGCAGCCAGCGAGGGTCTTTGCACAACATAAATCAGACCAGCTATCACCTGGGCACAGGGAGGATAAAAATACTTGAGCACTGTGGGAGCCAGCAGGCCGTGATGGGGTTAGGGTGCCTGTTCCCCGGGGCACGGTCGTGGGGTGGTCGGGGGGCAGCGGACCTGGGAACCCGGACGGTGGCCCCTCCCGGCCTTAGCCGCGTGCAAGAAAGGCCAGGGTGACTGCTGAGCACCCCGCTTGGGCCCCCATGAGGCTGGGGGGCACGGGCCTCATGCGTTTTCTGCTGCTAGTCCCTCTCATCTCACAGAAGGAATGCTGGTTCCCATGCCTGCGGGCAGGACCGGGAAGGGACCGCCAGCCCAGGGCTCTGCTGGCACCAGGGTCAAGTGCCTCCTGTGCAAGGTGCTGGGGAAGGTGGGCTGTGGTGGTGAACGTGACAGGGGCCCCTCACTCCTCCTGGGGGCCCTGACCCCTGGGGCTGGGTATCCACCCACGCTTCCCCAAAGCTGGGGGTTCTGAGCGTGCTTGTACTAATGTCTGCTCCTCACTTAGAACAGCAAGGCTTGGCTGTTAATTGAGGGAAGAGCCATGAAGCAAAACAGATGCCGCCTCTACATGGAGACCTCTGCCCACCGTGGCCCTGCAGAGCTGGGGGCAGGGACAGCCTTGCCCCACGCCACCTCGGCTGCTGCAGGGGGCCCAGCTAGTCCCAGAGGACCTGATGCGGTATGCCCAGTGACCAGCTGCAGCAGCCTGCCGTCCATCCATCCATCCATCTATCTGTGTACCCGCATGCCTTGCCAGGCCGGGGCCACAACCCCCTGGGCATTAGTGATCTACCAGGCCTCTGTGTTAGGAGGCCACCTGAGCCCCGACCTCTTCCATCAGCTGAGTCTTCTCTGAGCCCACTGGACCCCCAGCTGAGAAATGGCCTGGCGCCCGGAGTGCAGGGAGGCGATGTGGCGCCCGGAGTGCAGGGAGGCGATGGTAAGGCAGCAGGGGGCTGAGTAGGGGTTGGAGACCTCAGGCTTCACTTTGAGGACTGGGTGGTGAGAGAGCCTTTCGTGGACCCAGGGGACATCGCTCCTTCTGTGCTGCGCAATGGGGTGGGTGGGAGGCAAGGCTGTTGGGCGAGGTCAGCTTGGGGGGCTTCTCTGGGGAGGTGTCAGGGGGCAGAGACCCCTGGAAGTGGAGGGAGGTGCTGTACAGGCAGACTGGCCCCAGCACACCCACTCTGCCCCCAGGGGAGCTCCCCCAGGTGCCAAGGGCTCTCCCGAGCCTCCAGCCTGGTGGCCCACCGCGCCGAATGAAATCGGGTTCATTCAACAGGATCCGCGGGCCCCATGTCCCTCACCGTGCCGGGCCCTGCTGGCCACGAGCAGGTCCTGGCTTATCACTTGCCACCACTCCTGGGTGTTACAAGCTGAACTGTGTCCCCACAGATGCAGCGGATGGTTTCCTCCTGGAACCTGTGAATGTGGCCTTCTTTGGAAATAGGGTTTTTGCAGATGTGATTAAGCTAAAGGGAGGCCAGGCTGGAGAACGTGGGCTCCCATCCAGTGACCGGTGTCCCGAGATGAGGGCATCTGGGACCTGGAGCAGGCCTCGTGACGATGGACCTGGAGATCAGGGGCATGTGGCCGCAAGCCGGGAACACCCACCGAGAACTGCCCACCGCTGATGGGAGCCGCAGAGGCGGGGGGAGCGGGGAGACTCTCTTTGGTGCCTCTGATACCTTGATCTCGGACTTCTGGCCAGGAGACCAACGCAAGGGGTTTTAATGCAGAGAAAGCTGGTTTTTCAGTTTCACAAGCTTTGCACCAGGCTGCGGGTGCTGGCAAGGGGGCGGGTCAAGGGTAGGTGGGGGTCTCTCGGGGTCCAGCTTGCCCGGGGAGGGGCTGCAGAGACTTGCCTGCACCTGCCTCCGTGCCCACCGGCTGGCACATGGCAACAGCAGGGCCTTCGTTGGACGAGACGACCTCGCGAGATGCCCTGGTGTCGGTCCACTTGTAAAGCGGGGCTTGGCTCATCCCGGCCTGCGGGGAGAAAGCTGCCCTGGCTTCCGCACTTGGCGGCTGCTGGTCCCAGGGCTGGACCCTCCCCTCCTTGGGCTGGGAGGCTACCCGCCGCTCCACAGGGCAAGGGCACTGCTAAAATGTGACGACAATGCTGAAACTTGAGCTTGTCCTGTCCACTAAACGCAGACTCTAGCTGGCAAGCTGCGCTGTGTTTGCACCCCCGGGTATGTCCAGCGTGTGGAGGTGAGGGGACCAGTACCATCTCCCTGAGGCCCTTCAGCCCCCACACCGCTGATTTATACCCCTCCCCCCCCACACATGACGCTCAGTCCCAAGCTGGGCCCTGGGAGCCATAGCGGCTGGGGCCAGGGACCCAGGGACCCAGGGACCCAGAGGGGCCGTGAAGGTGGGGAGGGTCCCCAGAAGGGCCCGGCCTCCTGACCGCAGCTGACCTTACAGTCGCTGAGCTGCCCGAGTGGGGAAACTGAGGCCGAGAGGCTCGAGCTGGCACCGCGCTTCGGGTGAGCAGGGAGGCCTGGGCCTCTCTGCCTCCATGGGAAGCAACTTTTTTTTTTCACTTCAAGGCCAGTTGAGGAAAAAGGAACATGGTTGTGTGTTTACCGGTTCCACGTTTTTCACAGGAATGGAAACACTGTCACGCACCCCCATCATAAAAATCCAGACAAACCCAAGAAGCGCAGAGAAGGGGGTTACGCCGAGGGCAACCCCAGCCAAGGCCGTGGCTTTTGCTTGTTTAACTTTTACGGGAGTGGAGTTGACTTACAGCGTTGGAAGCCGTGTTTAAACACATCTGGGCGCTTTTTCCCACCTTTGTTAGAGCCCGCAGGGTGGACTGCCTCGGGGTGGAGGCTCCTCCTCTCTCGGGGTCCCCTCCCGCGAGCCCCCCAGGCCCGCACCCCGACCTCTGGGCCGACATCACGGTTAGATGTCACGTGACTGTCTTGAGCTCTCACCCACCGGGTCAGGACTTGTCCCGCTGAGGACAGGACTTGTGTGGGCCAGTTTGCCCGAGATCCAGAGAGCCTGAGATTTCACTTCAAGGCCAGTGAGGAAAAAGGAACATGGTTGTGTGTTTACCGGTTCCACGTTTTTCACAGGAATGGAAACACTGTCACGCACCCCCATCATAAAAATCCAGACAAACCCAAGAAGCGCAGAGAAGGGGGTTACGCCGAGGGCAACCCCAGCCAAGGCCGTGGCTTTTGCTTGTTTAACTTTTACGGGAGTGGAGTTGACTTACAGCGTTGGAAGCCGTGTTTAAACACATCTGGGCGCTTTTTCCCACCTTTGTTAGAGCCCGCAGGGTGGACTGCCTCGGGGTGGAGGCTCCTCCTCTCTCGGGGTCCCCTCCCGCGAGCCCCCCAGGCCCGCACCCCGACCTCTGGGCCGACATCACGGTTAGATGTCACGTGACTGTCTTGAGCTCTCACCCACCGGGTCAGGACTTGTCCCGCTGAGGACAGGACTTGTGTGGGCCAGTTTGCCCGAGATCCAGAGAGCCTGAGGCTCACAGTCTGGACGCTCGGCCCGGGGGACGAATGAGGAAGTGCCCACTGGCGGCCTCCTGAGCCGGCTCGCGCAGCCCCCTGTCTCCCACGCCGTGTCCACTCTCCGGCACCTCGCCTGGGGTCACCCCACAGCCCAGGGTTTCTGCAGCCCAGGTCTGCATCTCACGGTCGGGAAAGCTCTAGCTTCTGTCCTGACCCGGAGCCGCTCTGGCTGTCCCCTGCGTGAATGCACGGCTCACATTTTAAAATGAGTTTGCATTTCTTTTGGGATTCAGTGCATCTCATTTGATTGCACTTCTTGAGCACTGCGATCTTTACAAGCTGAAGGTTTGCGGTGACCCTGCGTCGAGCCGGCCCGTCAGAGCCGTTTTTCCAGCGGCGTTTGCTCGCTTCCTGTCTGGGTGTCACGTTTTGGTGATTCTCTCCGTATTTCAAACGTTTTCATCGTTACTGCATTTGCTATGGTGACTGTGGTCAGTGATTCTTCGTGTTACTACTACAGCTCTTGCATTTTTTAGCAATGAAGTATTTTTAAATTAAGTTCTGTTCTTTTTTTTTTTTTCAGGCATAACACTATTAACTGATTAACTTAAAACGCTCAGTTGTGTCCAACTCTTTGTGACCCCATGGACAGCCTTCCAAGCTCCTCTGTCCATAGAATTCTCCAGGGAAGAATACTGTAGTGGGTTGCCCTTTCCTGCTCCAGAGGAATCTTCCCGACCCAGGGACTGAACCCATGTCTCCTGTACCTTCTGGATTGACAGGCAGATTCTTTATCACTGTTACCCCCTGGGGGCAATAACACTCTTACACACACAATAATGTAGTATAGAGCTGTTGCCCGTGCAAGAGACTCTATTCTTGTGCAAACATGACTTTTAGAGACCCTGGGACTAACCCATCTGTGTGACTCGCTCGCTGAGACTTCATTGTGACGTTTGCTTTATGGAAAGGTCTGGAGCTGGATCCACACCATTCCTGTCATCCACCGCCTGCCCCTGAGTAAGACCCAGCTCAGAATAAACAGGCTGTGTTTTGTCCCATGGATTTCAGCTCTTCTCGGGCTCTACAGGTACCCAGTTTGGGAGGCTTCACCTCAAGTGTCAACCCCAAATAAGAGGTGCCCCAAGCAGACAGGCCCTGGCACAGGAATGACAACACAGAGATAACCGACTTCTGTGCTGCCAAGGGCTTCCAGAATCATTCCTAACGCCTGAGGGAGAGCTTGGGGGTTGCATCTTAGACTCTGGGGTCAGCACACCCTGATCCACATTTCTTGGCCACAGTCCAGCAAGCTGAGTGGCCTTAAGCAGGTGGCTTTCCTGCTCTGAGCCTCAGGCTCCTCATCCGTAGAATGGACTCACCTCTGGGACTTGTGAGGGGATGGAATGGGCTAAGTGGACGCTCAGTGCTTCTGGGTCTGGCTCACAGTCAGCCCTCTGGGTGGACAGCTGTGGGTTGGAAACCTACTGCTGCTCCCTTAATCATCCACCAGTGTGTCTGGACTTCTGTGTCCACTGATGGGCGTGAGGCCCGAGCTGCCCATGGCAGGGGTCCAGGCTTTGCGCAGAGTCCATCTTCCACAGGAGTTGCTGAGCAGTGGGGACGTGAGCCATCTTTGCCGCACTGTGGGGAACGGAGCCCGAGGGGCCCAGAAATGGACAGAGACAGAACTTAAGCAGATGGCACCGCTGGAGTCCCTGGATTCAGCCACACCCAGAGCTGCACCTAACAAAGCCACTCATCCTTCCAGGGCTTCACTACTTAACAAAGCAACTAAACACTTATCTTTCCTTTTACCGATAGCAACCCTGCTGGGCCAGGCTGTCCTGACTGCAGGACCACTGGGTCCTCGAGGTCTCGGAGGCAAAGGCAGCATTCAGGATGGGCCCCAGGCATTGGGGGCAGAGCCCAGATGAGAGTCCAGGCCTGTGTCCCTCAGACGCCCAGTGGCTGGGCAAGCTCTGCCTGCCTATGAGAATGGCCTCTCAAGGCTCCTGGCGTGCCCTGGTACCCGGCCAGAGCCGGGAAGGCCTAGCTGCCAAACAGCAGCCAGAAACCCTGGAGGCCTGCCCCCCCACCCCCCGGTCTCCGTGCCTTTGCCGAGCGAGCCTGAGAAGCCCCTGTGGCCAGTGGCCTCAGGGTTTGGAGCAGACCTGGCCCGATGCCTGTCCACAGCAGACCCTGCGCCCACCCACTTCATTCCCAGGTCGCCCGGCCTGGCCAGGGCTGCACCACGGGCACCTGGGGCTGGAGCCCCCTTCCCACCCGGGCCCAGGGTGGCACCCTCCCTCCAGCCACCCCTGTGCCCACTTCCTTCCTCTGCCCAGGCCGGACGACTGGGCGAGATGGGGTTGCTGCTCCACTCAGGAAGCGTCTGAGCCCTGCGTTTTCCCGCACGCGGAGCCGTCCCGGGGCGAGCAGGTGTTTCCGCACCTAGGTGCTCAGGGGAGCCTCACAGAGGGGATCGGAAGCCCCTGGAGGCCCCACAGCGAGGCCCCAGCTTGTGCTGACTCTGAGGAGATGCTCCCATCGCCCCGGCAGGTGCTGGGCCTCAGTGTGTCCCCCCAGGAACCAGCCAGGCCAGCCCAGCCCTCACTGGGTGCGCCTTGAGCTGTCCTGAGACTGTGAGGGCCTGGTGTCCGGGTGGGAGCCCTGGAGCTGGGCTGCCCCCAGCTCTGCCGGTCCTCACTCCTCCTCAGGCGGGCCCAGCTCTCCCGCAATGACCTTCCTGTCTGTAAAGCAGGGCCAACAACCTGCCCCAGAGAGAGCTGAGTGAGACATGCGGGGGACAGGGGCAAAGGGGTGGCCAGAGGCTAGATGTGGTGCGAAAGAGGGGCAGATGCAGGTTGTAGCAGGAGGTGGCATGGCTGATGCCAGACCATGGCGGTGGGGCCCCTTCTGGGCCTAGCCTGAGAGGGTGCCCAGCTCCAGGGCACAAGCCTCACCTGGCACCAAGGTCTTCAGCACACTGTCCACAGGGAGGGTGCCAGGCCCCGGGGTCTTCAGCCCCCTGCCCACCCAGCTCTTTTGCACCCTGTCCTGATGCCACTCCAGGGTCCATCCCCTCCCCAACCTGAGAGGATGCCTGGCTTCAAGGTCTCATCCTGACTCTTCTTACCAGCTTTGTGACTACAAACAGTCACCTCACCTCTCACCTCTGGAAAATGGGAATATTTCTTCCTACCCCATTCACCCCGTGGGATGGGGCAAGGATTAGAAACCTAGCACAGGGTGAAAGATGCCACCTGCCTGGCCAGCGCTGCCGGGCACGCCTTGGGAGGCTCGGCCCTCAGGTCTGCTGGGCGTGTGGCCCTCACAAAGGAAGGCTGGCACACCACGGCTGGCCTGCACTCTTGCACGGAGCGCTTCCCCACGACACTGGTCTCTGTGACCCCACTGCCCCCAGCACTGTCCCTCAGGCTGGCTCTTCCTCAGTAGAAGGATAGGGGTCGCCACGCTGAGGTGCTGAGCTCCTAGGTTGCAGTCACACTGGGTAAGGTTAACGCTAACCCTCCCTGTGTGCACCACGCTGAGCGTGGTGTGACCCCAGAGCTCGGTTTTGGCCTTCCAGGGTCACAGCCTCGGAGGCCATGGGCAGCCAGACAGCCCGCCACGGCTCTGGGGTCTCAGCCCACAGCAGGGCCCTGCTTGGCTGCATAGACGGGGGACAGCGTGGCCTGGTGTCAGCCCCAGCTGTGGGGTGTCAACCCTCGGGCCAGCCCGTCTGCCCTGGACCTGCCGGCCTTGGCCGAAAATGGAATCGGACAGTCCTTTCGGGAAGCAGCCCCAGAGGAGAGAAGCCAGGTCAAGGCCAGCCTCTGGGGTGCAGTAAACAGGAAAATCCAGGGGCTGGAGGCCCAGCGGGAAGGGAAAGGGCTGGCTCACGGGGCTTCACAGAATGTTTGAAACGGGCAGGAAGTGATGACTTCTTGGTGTCTACACCCCCGTCCCCGTCTCCAGCTGCCGAGTCAGCTCGGAGGCCACTAGGGTCCCTCGTGGGAATTTCAGGGAGCCCACAGAGTGGGCCAAGGTTGGTGCCTGCCCACACCCCAGATGAAGCCCAGGCCCCCATCTCGGCCCCCAGGGATGTGCCAGGGAGCGGCCTGTTCCTGGGCAGCCTGGCCCCAGGGGCCGGCTCAGCGTGGAGTCCCGTCTCCGTGCCAGACAGGGTCCCAGATTTATTCTGACGTCTGTATGTAGCAACAAGCATGAAGTGTTCATATTTTTGACCCAGTGATTCTGCTTCTGGGAATTTAACCTGAAGAAATAATGTGAAACCCAGAAAACCGGCCGCTGGGAGACTCCTCTGGCTGTGTTATTTATAAGCGGTAGAACCCGGAAGCGGCCCAGATGTGCGTGGAGGCCGGCTGAGAAACCATCCGCGTCTGTCTAATTGAATGATGTGCAGTTGTTAGAAGTCAGGCCTGTGGAAAGTTCCAACAACGTGGGAAACGGTTCCTACGCGATGGGAGGAGGAGGCGGCAGACGGCGTCTTGGGCCACGGGGACGAAGCCTCGAGCGCCCGGCGTTCTGGGGGCCCCGGCATCCGCCCTGGTTCCAGGTGGTAGGAAGCCGTGGTTTGGGCTCTTGCCACGCTCTGCTCAGCTTTGTGGCCCGTGCAGGGGGCGGGGGGGACCTTCTCACAAAACCCTGGAGTTGGAGACCCACCCCCCACCCTGGGCTCCCAGGGGCTGGGACTGCAGGCTGTCTCCAGCTCAGCAGCTGCAGGGTGGGAGGCTCTCTGGGGGCAAGTCCAGAGGACGGGCGCCCCTGGAGTGGCCTGGGGTGAGGCCTGTTCTCACAGCCGGGACCTGGCACTCGGTGGGGGTGGGGTTGGTCTCTGAGACCCAGGCCACTAGGAGGCATGGAGTGAGGGGTCTTCTCCCAGGGAGACTGGCTGGGGGCCGACACCGTCGAACCCTCTCCTGGCTGCCCCTGCTCCCGCTCTTGGAGCCTGCTGGGGTCCTGAAGAGAACATGGACTGCGGCCAGTGTCCCTGCCCCTGAAGGGCCTGGGCTGGGGGCATGGGAAGGGCCTGGGCCCCCCGGATGTCTAGGGGAACGTGACTCCAGGCCCGGGTGTTGGCAGTGCCTGGCGGGCAGGGAGCCCAGCCAGACACAGGGCACAGAGCGGGCAAATGGAGGAGGTGGGTAAGTGGTCAGGTGTCTGACCAGGGAATGGTCCCACCTGACCCAAGCCACATGCTGACCCTGGGGTGAGACACAGGCCTCCTCATGGGAGGGCGGGGCAACAAGGACCTGACCCTTGAGGGCTAGTGGGTCCCAGGGAGCAGAGGAACCTGCGGCCCACATGCCAGGCAGCAGGCCTGGGAGAGCAGCCAGCTGCGGCCGCTCTCCTCCTAACCTCGCGTCCAGGTTTCTGCGGCCGAGTCTTCCTCCTGCAGGTGGCAGGCGTAGTAGCCTCAGCAGCAGGGCCTCGGGCAACCAGGGTTAGGTTGGGACTCTGGCCAGGGAGCCCACGGATGGCGGTAGCCCACGTTCATCCCAGCGGGCGCCACTGTTTCTTTCTCTAATGGGTTATCTGACCATCTGGTGAGGAAGGCTGTGCAAAAGTGGAGAACCTGAGTCATGTGCGGGGAGAGAGACCCCGGCAGCAGCCACAATGTTTCTCCACGGTTCCCAGAACACCCTGGAGTCTGATGCAGGATTTCGAGCTTCTGGCTTTCCTGGGGAGAGGGGCTGAGCCTTTGCCAGGCTCCCCAGGACCCCCGGGGCCGCGCAGAGGGGTGGGGGGAAGCCTCCCACGGCCTGCCACCATCGGGCTGGCACTGGGCCACACACTTCCCCAGAGCACTCCCCACTCTTTCTGCTTAAGACCTAATTTCAGAGGGACCCAGGAGCCCAACAGAGAGGTGAGCAGGCTCGGAAAGGCCACGCGGATGGTGAGCGGTCCCCCGCTGCCCACAGGGCAGCCTTGCACCGTCAAGCGTCTCAAGGCTCACTCGAGACGCGGATCGCCTCCAGGCTAAGTGGGGGTGTTGCTCTTCTCCGCCAGGAGCCAGGACCGGGACGGGCCCAGGCTGGCTCCCTGTGGGTGCCTGCTGCTCCTTCATCCCCTCCACACCCCAGATGGGAAGCCAGCCCAGGACCGAGTGGGGAAGCCCCCGTCTGACTTCAGACTTTCCACCCAACCCCTCCTGGCCTTTGCCCTCAGCCCTCGTGCCAAGCCCCACCCCTCTTTGGGCCCCTCCTGAAAAGCGCAGCCCGGGGCCTGGTCTCTGGGAGGGGTGCCAGCCCGCCTCGCCTGCCCCCAGCCTCATCTTCTCACCGGGGATCAGGGCAGCGCTGCTTTCCTCGGGGCCTTCGAGGTGACGGGGCGGCTGCCACGTGGCCTCCTGGGGACCTCGTGGGGACAGGCAGAGTGCTGCCCTTGGCACAAATGAATGAAGGAAAGAAGGAAGGAAGGACTGGAGTCCTGGCACGTCCTCAGGGCCATGTGCTCAGTGAAGAAGGTGAGACAGGAAGGCAGGTGCCACAGGCTCCGTTGGTGTGAAGAGCCTGCAGGCGGTAAATCCTGCAGGTAGAGTGACTCTGCCAGGACGGGGCGGGCGCGGGGCACGAGTGATGCCTGTGGGGCGGGGTCTCCTCTGGGGGTGACAAGGAGGTTTTGGGACTAGATCATGGTGACGCTTGCTCACCGCAGAGAATGCTCACCGCATAGAATGCATGCAATGCCACTGAATGGTTCAGTTTCAAGTGGCTGCGTGTGTGCCGGGAACCCCCGTGTGGCTCAGACGGTAAAGAATCTGCCTGCGATGCAGAAGACCCAGGTTCGATCCTTGGATCAGGAAGATGCCCTGGAGAAGGGAATGGTTACCCACTCCGGTACTCTTGCCTGGAGAATCCCATGGACAGAGGAGCTGGCGGGCTATAGTCTATGGGGTCGCAAGGAGTTGGACAGGACTGAGTGACTCAGACACACACGTCTGTGTTATGTGCGTTTCAGCACCACTGCGGAAGCCCGAAGCGTGGACAGGTAGGGGTGCTCCCTCCAAGTAGCTGACCCCTCCTGGCACGACGCCAGTCCCAGGGCAAGGGCTGGCGCTGTGCCTCCAGGTAAGGAAGGCCCTGCCCTTCCCAGCCCTCCCCCCCGACCCCAAGCCAGGCCTCCCCTTCAGCCAGAGCCAGGGCCTTGCACCAGGGACTAGAGCTGAGCTGGATCTGCTGGCTGGCAGGTCCATCTGGCACTTGGACCCTGAGATGGGGGAACAGGCCCCCAGCACCGCTGCCCAGGGTGGGAGGGTGCGATGCCCTCTCTCTGCCCTGAACCCAGGTGCCTCGGCCCCTCACTGGAGGCCCGGGAAGACCCGAGGCTGGGAGCCAGCTCAGCTCCTTACAACCCCTTGAGGCTTTTCTGATGCCACTTCCCGGGTTTACAGGTGGACAAGATCCCTGTTTCCAGCCGTCAGCCCAGTCTTCCAGCCCCGACCCCCAGGTTTGGCCCACACCATGAGATGCCCTGCAAATGCCCAGACCTACAGGCCTGGCGGTCAGGCCCCCATCTCCATTCCTGGCCTCGTGGTGCCTCGTCCACTGTCCTCCCCTAGAGGCTCCTGAGTCAGCCCTGCCCAGCGCTCCCTCCTTCCCTCCCTCTGCATCCCTGGCAAGCCCCTGCCACTCCCAGAGCCTGTTCTTCATCCCCACTTTGGGAACGTGGCCCTCCCAGCACTGGGGACCTCAGCCCACCTGCCTGTGGTCATGTTCCCACTCCCAGCGCTGCCTCCACCAGGGAGCTCTCCTGGCTTGTTCTAATGCCGACAGGAATCCCCTCGGCCAGCTCCATGGAGCCAGTTGGAGTTCTCACTTAGCCCTGGCTGGTGAGGTCAGTGGCCATCCCCATTTGACGGGTGGGCTGCAGAGGCTAGGAACAGGGAGCCACTGGCCGTGAATCACACAGCAGATGTGGGAGAGTGGGGCTGAGTCCCCTTGGAGCAGGTGAGAGCGTCTGACCCACCCTGTCTAGCTCCCAGGGGCTCTAGCGGGTGGCAGGGGACAGAGGGGGCCACCTTCCTGCAAGGTTGGGCCTCCCAGGGAGCCTGGCCCCAGCTGGCCTCTGACTGTCAGTGTCCCCTTGTCGGGCTGTGGATGCCCGCTCAGAGCTGGTCAGGGCCCTGCCACCCCCAGGCTGTCCACGGCTTCCACTGACCCCTTGCTCCCAGGACAGCACGTCCCTGGGCTGGGGCAGACAGGGGACAGACCGCCGCACCCGAGGCCTTCTGGCTGTCCCTTGGCCTCATTTGCCTCCATCCCCAGTGA
Organism: Madoqua kirkii; assembly: GCA_006408675.1. Classification (NCBI taxonomy): domain Eukaryota; kingdom Metazoa; phylum Chordata; class Mammalia; order Artiodactyla; family Bovidae; genus Madoqua; species Madoqua kirkii. Next base: position 21,456 of record SJYC01110576.1, read on the forward strand.
CCCACCCGCCCCGTGCCCACCTCCCCAATCACCAATGTCTCCGACAGCCCTCCTCCTTGCGCCCAGCCACACCCCAGGCCTGTTCCCACCTCTTAACCTGTGCCCTTGCTCTCTCCCCCAGGTACACCCACCCCTAGAAAGCACAAACCCTGGACCTGTCTCTGGGAATAGTGCTAATCAGACTGGCCGTGCTTTCTGGGTGCTGACTCGGCGTCCTCTGATGGGTACCAACCCACTCACCTCCACTCCTTGGGAGGCAGACCCCATCCCTAACAGCCTCCCCCACTTCCCAGACAGCGGGGAGGGGCTGCTTCTGAACTACCGGCCGTCACTCCAGATCTGCATGGGGGACCCCATCAAGGCATCCGTGACCCCACACGGCCCACAGCAGCCCCTCACGTTCCTGCGTGGGCCACAGCCGATCGGACAGGGGCCTCTCCCATCTCACAGACTTAGCGGATTTCCTTTCCTCTGCCCGCCCCTGCTTCCCCTTTCCACCTGGGGCTGAGAGCAGATGCCCTCTCAGGGCAGGGGTGGCCTGTCACCTATTACTGCTGAGATCGCTGGGGTCAGCAGGGAGACTGCAGGGTTGCTGGCGGCTGGGGCCGCCCGGGTGATGGGGTGCGCTGGTGTTGTGCAGTGAGCGAGCGGAGCCACTGCATGTGGTGAGCCCGGGTCACTCCCACCCGGTGCTGACACCTGGCCTCTCTCATCCTTGACCACCCTGTGCCTGCCAGCTGTGAGTGGCAGGACTCAGAAGCTGGGCGAGGATGGGCTGGCTGGCCAGGAGCTGGAGACCCGGGCCGGCGCTCAAGCCGCATTCCTGGGATGCCTGTGCCCCATTCAGCAGCCAAGACACTTGCTATGCAAACACGCGGGGCCCCACACACAATGGTTCCCGCCAGCCTGGTTGCTCAGCCAGACCTCGCCTCCGCCCCCTCCCCACCCATTGTCCTTCCCTCCAGAGAGGGGCAGTGTGGGGGGCACGGGTGGGGGACCCCGGCCTGGTCCCTTTTCCAGGGCAGGAAGGGGCTTCTGGGGTGGCTGGGAATGCCCCAGAAAGAATGGCCATGCAAATGAGATGCTGATGAACCTGGGCCGCATCCCCCGAACACACTCCTGGGAGCCGCCCCTCAGCAGCCCGCAGAGAGGGGGTCCTCCACCCCGGCCCTCCCCCTTCTGGGGCCGACCCTCCAGCCCCTCCACAGAGACATTCGTGGGTGGAAAGGGCAGCTCACTGGGCCTCTCGCCTGGGCCTTTCCTCTGTTTGGAATCCCAGCCTGGTAGGCCCCCTCCTCAGGGTCTGACTGTCCACAGCGAGGCCCTGGGCCCCAGGGATTGTCAGTGCCGCCCGGCTCCCCGCCGCAACGGCGCTGCGTCACTGCTGCTGAGGTCTGAGTCCAGAGGGAAGAGCCTGCTTGGTCAGGACTGAATTCTGAGATCAGCAGCCTGTTTAACGAATGAATAAGCGACCTCTCCAGCCTTTCACAGCTCGCCCCCCCACCCCCAGAGTCCCAACCCAGATCCAAAACAGGGCGCCAGGCTTTGGCAGCCCCCAGCCCCTCCTTAACTCGCATTCACCTGGTGCTGAAACCAACAAGGATCCAAAGAGCGTGCCGAACACGCAGCCGGTCTTGAGAGCCGGCAGGTGCCGTGTCTGTGGGACCTTCCCCAGACCAGGTTCTGCAGGCACGTCTAGTGCACACGTCTCTGCCAGCCCCCTCTGCTCCCTGACACAACCGGAAACCCATTCCGCACACCGCTGCAGACACGGCCTTTTATTAAAACTGGAAGCCTTCTTCCTTACTCTTCGCTTTCCCATGTGGTTCACATTAATACATCCCACTAATGGGCATTTAAGGTTTTCTTCTGGCTGGCTCAGGAACCATGCTGCCGTGAGCTGGTACCCAAGGTGACTGTGGGCAGGATGCCCTCCTAGAGGTGGGACCTCTGGGTCGCAGGATGTGAGTTTGTAATTCTGAGGCATTTTGCCAAATGCCTGCCTGCTGAGGCTGTAACCATTTCCAGTAACCTACATAATATGTGCGAGCCCCTGTACTCTCACAGCAACGCCAGCAGTGTGTAAGCGGAGTCTGTGCCAGCCTGAGAGGCACACGCCATCAGTGCGGCCGACGTTCGCGTTTCACTCACCAAGTGCGAGGCCAAGTGTCTTTCATCTCTTCAGGAGCCATTTGCTTTTTCCTTCATGAAAAAGGAAGGATATTGAGACTCCTGTTCTTACCCTTTGCTTTTTCATTTTATTCCCTACTGCATTGTGACCCTGTTATTGATTTGTTGGAGTTCTTTACATATGATAGAAACGAGCTCTTGGACACCATTTGCAAATATTTTCCCCAAGTTGCTTTGTGTGGCTTTTGCTATGCAGAAATTTTATTTCATGTATTTGAAATGATCAAAACAGGTCTTTGTGTGTATTTGGGTGTTTTTGTATTTTGTATCCCGCTTAGGGAGTTCTCATCTCAAGTTTATAAAGAAATTTCTACTCTTTATTGTTGAGACTTTGTGGTTGCCGTTTTCACCTTTGAAATCTTGACCCATTTGGGATTTATTTTGGTACGAGGTGTGAGATGTGGCTCCAACCGTACTCTCTTTATTCTTTCCAGATGGCTGCCCAGGTATGGGTGGGTCTCGAATGAGCCATCTTTTCTCACTGATCTGAAACTCTGTGCTTGTCACGTGCTCAGCTCTCCCTCGTGTGTGAAGCTGCTTGAGGTTCTATTGTGTCCCATTCGTCTACGTGTTTTTTCTTGTGCTATATCCCACCGTTTCTACTATTCTAGCTTTTGATGGTTTTGATGCTTGCGGGGGCTAGTTTCCTCTTCTTACACCGGCAGAGAATGCAGGAGCCGTAACCTTCACCTTTCCTCCTTCGTAACCTGGTTTTATTTGAAGCAGCAAAGCGCTGAGAACATGCACGTCCCAGCAGCAAGGCAGAGTGTGGCCACAGCATTCGGGTCTAGACCGGGGCAAGACAGGGGTTCTAGAGGGGAAAGTAGAAGTGAGATTTGGTGCTTCCAAGGACTTTCTCTGTGAAGGAAGCCCCTTCCTTTCTCCTCCCAGCTGCCTGGAATCTGAGGTGATGGCTGGAATCCAGCAGCCATCTTGCACCACTAGACAAACTTGGAAAGGAAATCGCACGACGAAGGTAGAGAAATGGAAGGATCCTGTGTCTTGAATACCATGGCGCCGCCACAGCCAGGCAGCCCAGTGCTGCCTTCCTCACTAAGGGCTCTTTTTATCGCAGAGAGAAATAAACACTCATCAGAATAAGCCTCTGAGTACGGGTTTCTGTTACAGCGACCAAACCTAATTCTTACTGACATATACCTCTTCAGAATTTTCTTGGCTGTTTTTGCTTGTTTAGTTTTCTACACGAAACTTAGAATTAGGTTGTTTAATTGAAAAATGTATCTTATTTAGCTTTTCAGAAAGTGAAACATCAATATATTTATGGATTTGTTAAGGAGAGTTGATTTCTTCATGGTATTGTCTTTATATTTTAAGTTAGGTCTTTCCATATGTTTAAATATTGCTTTACGTCCTTCAGTAGCATTTTAAATCTTTCTTAATGTGAATTTGGAATATCATATTGATCTCCAAATATTTTATAATTTTCTAGCAATCATATATATGCAGAGTACATCATGAGAAACGCTGGGCTGGATAAAGCACAAGCTGGAATCAAGATTGCCGAGAGAAATATCAATAACCTCCCATATGCAGATGACATGAGCCTTATGGCAGAAGGTGAAGAAGAACTAAAGAGCCTCTTGATGAAAGTAAAAGAAGAGAGTGAAAAAGTTGGCTTAAAGGTCAACATTCAGAAAACTAAGATCATGGCATCTGGTCCCATCACTTTGTGGTAAATAGATGGGGAAACAGTGGAAACAGTGGCTGACTTTATTTTGGGGCTCCAAAATCACTGCAGATGGTGACTGCAGCCATGAAATTAAAAGATGCTTCCTCCTTGGAAGGAAACTTATGACCAACATGCTGCTGCTGCTGCTGCTAAGTCACTTCAGTGTGTCCAACTGTGTGCGACCCCAGAGATGGCAGCCCACCAGGCTCCCCCGTCCCTGGGATTCTCCAGGCAAGAACACTGGAGTGGGCTGCCATTTCCTTCTCCAATGCATGAAAGTGAAAAGTGAAAGTGAAGTCGCTCAGTCATGTCCGACTCCTACCAACCCCATGAACTGCAGCCAACCAGGCTCCTCCGTCCATGGGATTTTCCAAGTAAGAGTACTGGAGTTGGTTGCCATTGCCTTCTCCTAGACAGCATATTAAAAAGCAGAGACATTACTTTGCCAACAAAGGTCCATCTAGTTAAGGTTATGGTTTTTCCAGTGGTCATGTATGGATATAAAAGTTGGACTGTGAAGAAAGCTGAGCACCGAAGAATTGATGCTTCTGAACTGTGGTGTTGGAGAAGACTCTTGAGAGTCCCTTGGACTGCAAGGAGATCCAACCAGTCCATCCTAAAGGAGATCAGTCCTGGGTGTTCATTGGAAGGACTGATGTTGAAGCTGAAACTCCAATACTTTGGCCCCCTGATGTGAAGAACTGACTCATTTGAAAAGATCCTGATGCTGGGAAAGACTGAAGGCAGGAGGAGAAGGGGACGACAGAGGATGAGATGGTTGGATGGCATCACCGACTCAGTGGACATGAGTTTGGATAAACTCTGGGAGTTGATGATGGACAGAGAGGCCTGGCGTGCTGCAGTCCATGAGGTCGCAAAGAGTTGGACACGACTGAGTGACTGAACTAAACTGATAGGGAGTCTTTCATATATCACCCTGTGTGTTAATATTTGTACATGAAGGATATTGAGATTCCTGTATTTATTTTGCTCCCAGACACCATAAGGAATTCTTTAATTGTTTGAAAAAGTTCAGTTTTTCAAACATTCAATAAAATTGTCTGCAAATGGTGATACATTTATCTCCTCTTTTTCCTATAGTCATAACTTTCTTTCCCTTGTCTAATTTCACTAGCCAGTTATTCTAGAACAATGTTAGATATTGGTGGATCCCATTGTCCAGTTCTGACTTTTATACATGTGTTTTTAAAGTCTTCACATTAAGCAAGGTGTTGCTTTGAGGTGATATTCTATCAAGTTAAGAAAATGTTTACCCAGTCCTATTTTATTGAAAGTGGAAGTGTTAGTTGCTCAGTTGCATCTGACTCTCTGCAGCCCCATGGACTGTAGCCCACCAGGCTCCTCTGTCCATGGAATTCTCCAGGCAAGAATACTGGAGCGGGCTGCCATTCCCTTCTCCAGGGTTTCTTCCCGACCCAGGGATCAAACCTGGCTCTCTTGCATTGCAGGTGGATTCTTTACCATCTGGCCACCAGGGAAGCTTGTTTTATTATGATTTTTAAAATCCAGAATATTGTTGCATTTTGTCAAATGCCTTTTTGGATCTCAGTGGAGATATCTCTTTTCTTTTAAGCTATTCAAAGGTGAGGCATAACGGTATAATTCAGAGTGCAAAAAGTACACAGGCGGTGTGCTCAGACGAGGCAATTTGAAGAGACTTTGTAAAAGGACTATTGATAGGGGTGGGGGCAGGGATTGGGGAAATCGCCAGGGGCCACAGAGCCCGAGGGCCGTATGTGCTCCAGTCTTTAGGGCTGGGACAGGTGAACACAGGGGCATGGAGAGAGATGCTCGGGTGAGGGATGAGGCCGGGCAAAAAGGGAGGCAGCGAGGTGGAGACTCCTCCCACTCCCGTCTCTGCCCAGCCTCTCCTGCAGCCTCAGAGGGCAAGTCCACGGAGGGTGAAGACAAAGACGCAGAGGTGTGTGCCAGAGTCCTGGCTCCCAGGGCCCAGCTAGGGGTGGAGAAGGGGTGCTTTGTCTTTTTAGGAGTACTAGGTTCCACCAGCTGCTGCTTGCCTAGGAGTTCTGCCTTGATTTTCAAAAGTGAAATTGGTCTACAGTTTTAATATATTTCAGGGCAATTTTACAGTTGCATTTGATATTCATATTATACTGTTCCCATAAAATAAAATTGGAAGCTTTTCTTTTCCTTCTTTCTTTCCCCTTCTTTTATGGGCTGAAGCGGTTGAAACCGCATTAGAGCAGTCTCCTTCCTGACACTGGCAGAATCCCGCTGCGACCTGCGCTTGGTGGGGAGTGGGTGGGCCGTACGACTGCTTTTCTTCTCTCATCACTGGTATGTTTACATTTTCAATATTTTCTAGTGTAAGTTTTGCTTAAGACTGCCCATTTCATCCAAGATTTTAAAATCACTTGCATATAGTTGAGCAGTGTGGACACTGAGGATCCCTCGGCATTGGTCCCCACATCTCGCTGTTTATTTGGGGTGTTTCCGCCTTCACCCTTTCAGAAAAACCTGGTTAACAAACGTGCTTTGCAGAGGGATGTCAAGATTAGGCCGCTACGCCTCAGCATCTTGCACAAAATCTCGCACCTCGGGCTTCCCTGGCGGTTCAGGGATAAAGAATCCGCCTGCCAACGCAAAAGAAGTGGGTTCAGTCCCTGATCTGGGAAGATCCCACGGTCTCCAGAGCGGCCCAACCTGTGAGCTGCAGCCTCTGAATCTGTGTTCTGGAGCCCGGCAGCCACAGCTACTGAGCCCACGTGTCGCAGCTACTGAAACCCACGTGGCTTGAGCCCGTGCTCTGTAAGAAGAGAAGCCCCCGCAGTGAGAAGCCCCCACACCACAGAGAAGAGCAGCCCCTGCCCGCCGCACCTAGGGAAAAGTCCGGGCGGCAGCCCCCTGCTCCCAAGGACACATCACGGGTGTTTGCTGACGACAGCCGCGCAGCAGGGCGACCCCGGGCCGTGAGGCTGTGGGAAGCCGGGGACTCTGGCAGCATGGGCGACAGGGCCGTGAGGCTCCAAGACCCATAAAACTGTCCCTGGGCTCCAGAGACAGCTGGGCCCCGTCAGCACGCACCTAGAGAAATGGTCCCAGACCCCGAGGGGAACCACGTGGGAACAGAGAGCCTCCGCAAGGGGCTGAGTTGGTTGCAAGGTTGTGACTCGGAGCGGGCAGAGGGGACCCGGTGACTGCAGGGGGATCCTTCTTCCCTCCACGTGACCCTGTAGGTATGCGGTTAGTACTGTGAACCCCGGGGCCAAGCCTGGATACCAGCCTTCCACTGGGCCGCTCACCCAGGGACACTGAGCCTCAGGGAGTGGTCCGGGGGCCACAGGTCGCTGCCTCAGGCTCCCGGCCCTTGGCCAGCTCCAGCCCTAGGCCAGCAGGCTCTGTCCTTGGTGATGGGGTGAGGACGTTCTCCGAAAAACCACAAGCACCCCTGAGCCCACCTCCCGCCCCAGGAGGCTGAACCCGAGCACCCCCAGCTGCAAAGCCCCCGCCCCATGGGAACCGTTATTTCCCAGGGTGGGGGGTGGGGGCAGTGGCTAGGTTTTGTATGAAGACAGTTTTCCCAACCAATAAAATAAAGATTCTAAATGACTTGGCAAATGGTCTTAATGACAGAAGTCATTTTCCCTGCATCAAAGTATACAGTATCACAAGCTGCCTCCAACCCCGACCCAGGGACTCCTGGTATCACCCCCACGTTTACAGCCCTGAACACTGGTTGCTTATAAACAAACCCAGCCTGGGTGTTTCTGTCAGTGAAATTCTCTAAAGACAGCTGCAGACGGCCCAGTGTTCAGAGGGACCCCATCCTGGGCCGGGCTTGTCTGCGAGACCCCCTCAGGCAGGGGGGCTCAGAAGGAGACAGCCAGGGACTGTCATTCCCAACGAAGTTATTTTTATGTGCAGAGATGTTTGTGGGAAAGTCAAGGGGAGTGGGAGGAAGGAAACAGAGAGGCCGGCTCGCAGGCGCAGGCGGGAAGGGGACCGTTCTCTTCAGAGGCTGCTTTCTGACCCTGGGCTGGGGAGGGACATGCAGGGGAGAGCCCCGGGTGGTGGTGGGGGGAGCAGGGAAGGAGGGGGCGCGGCCGGCCTTCACTCAGCCTGGCCAAGCTCCAGGGGCTCGGGCCGGGGTCTGCAGGGGTCCTCTGTACAGTTAAGCCCTGGTCCTCCCAGCGCCCAGCTCCAACTAGGGCCTAATTATAGCTGGGAGGGGGCGGCCTCTGCGCCCCACATAGTGCGCTGAGATAAGCCTGTTTAGAGAGGGCCTGCTGGTGGTCTCACCCATTCCCAGTCCTCTGAGCCCCCAGGACAATTTTCAGCGGCCAGCAGCTCCCAAGGGGTCAGGGAGGGTGTGGGCAGGGTGTCTGCCGAGACCCACCTTCACTGAGCCAGGAAACTACCCTCTACCCCTTATCCCCCACCCACTCCCACTTTCACCTCCAACCTGCCGGGATGCCCTGCCCCCCCTCCGCCATCCTGCAGCCCTTGGAGGGGAGGGCGGGCACCCACCCAGCCCGAGAGCCCTCACCCCTCGGTCTTCCGGAAAAGCCTTGGCATCTTCTGGGCCTGATGAGAGAGCTTCCTGCTGGAGACACCCCGCATTCAGGGGCTGGTGGGCTTGCCTGTTTCCTCTTATTTTCTGACTCACCTACTCGTTCACGCATTCGTTTGTTCACTACACACAGGGGAGAGAAGAGAGGGGGCCGAATGCCCCCATCTTCGTCCAGTGCCCCGCAGGCCATGCGGGCGCCAGGCTGCGGAGACGTAGCCCGCCTGTCGGGGGTTTGAGGGGCGGGTGGGCAGCGAGCTGTGCCGCTGACCGACCCCACCCATTTCCCATCTCTGTCCTCCACTGCGGTCTCTCCCGGGAGCCCCACCCACCGAGGCAGCCCGAGGTGGGTGTTCAGACAGCAGGGCAGGGCGGCCGAGTCTCCCTGGAGCCCTGGGGGTCCTTGCCCAGATGGGGAAATGGAGGCCAGGGCAACAGCAGGGCCCCAGCTGGCCGCATGCCTGAGGCCCACTGAGCTGTCCTGACCCGACCCATGCCCGCCGCATTCTGGCTGGCGTGCCGCCCCAGCCTCGCCACCTGGGTGGGCCTTGAGCTCCCTGGGACCTTGGGGGGTGGTTCCGGCAGGTGCAGGGACCCCTGCAGGACACACTTCCTGGCCCTGCCCCTGAGGTGCCCAGAGTCGGGGGCTTTGTCTTCAGAGGGACCCAGGCACAGGCCAGGGAGCAGCTCCCGACCACTGGGCCCCTGCCACGGAGGGGCGCCGCACCCTCATCTCAGGCCAGCCTGTGCCCCCTGGCATGTCTGCCCGTGACGCCTGTGTGTGTGTGTCTGCCTGTTATGCCCACACCTCTACTTGGGCCTTATCTGATGGGCCTGCTCCATCCATTGTGAGTCCACATGGGCCCTGAAGAGCACAAGGCAGCCCATCCCCTACCCCCTCAGCCCCTTCCGGCCGCCCTGCCCTGCCCCTCCTGTGGGGGGTGGGCCCTGTCCAGGTTGGCTGGCTGGCTCCCGCCTGGCTCGACGGAGTCCCATCTCACTGTACCTGAGATAAGGGCCCGGCTCAAAGCTGCTTTGTTCGGCCAACAAAGGGACATTTCTGCGGTGCCCTGGGAGCCGGGCCCTGGGCTGGCCTAGGCTGGGGACGCCCCAGCCCAGCCTCGCACCAGATCAGGAAACCTTAGCCCAGCGCTGGCCGGGCCCCGGGCGCCGGGGACGTGCCTGTCGCAGGCTTCCCAGGCCCTCGGGCTCACAGCAGGTGTCTCCTTTCTGCTCCCCAGCCCGGCCTGCCCACGGCCCAGGCCGTCCCCGCCCAGCTACGGGGCCCGCAGCCTCTACCTCCAGGGCCAGGAGAGCAGCCACCTGCGGGCAGGGGTGGGGGGCCGGGTACGCTGCCAGGAAGCCAAGGCAGCTGGCCGTCCGCAGAGAGCAGAGAACGCCCCACCCGGGCCTGGGCCCCAGCGCCCCAGTCCAGCCTCTAGGCCTTTGTCCACGCTGTTCCCTCTGTAAGAGCCCTTCCCGCCCCCACCAGCTAACTGGCTCAAGGGCGCAGGGACTGAAGACAGCTCCTGGGTAGGGCCCCTCGGATGTCCGGAGCTGGGCCAAGCGTCCACAGTGTTTGTGGGAGTCGAGTTGTTTTCCCCCAAGGGTAGGTCCACGTGGACCTTCAGAAGGAGAATGTCTCTGGACTCGGGGTTGGTGCAGATGTAATTCTGTCAGGATCTGGAGATGAGACCCTCCCAGGTTAGGGTGGCCCCATGTGCGATGACAGGCGTCCGTGGCCCCACAGACATGAAGAGGGAAAGGCCGTGTGACGGCAGGCTGGGGTAACAGCGACGCGGCCGCCAGCCTGGGAGCTGCGAGGGTCACCGGGAGCTGCCAGGGGCTGGGAAGGGCGGGGAGCGGACTGTCCACCGGAGCCTCCGAGGGATGGTGGCCTGCAGGCAGACTGGCCTTCAGAGCTGGGAGGCAGCTAATTCCTGTTGCTCTAAGCTTCCCGGCTTGTGGTCTCTGTGATCGCTGTCCCAGACACTAATAACATCGCAGATGCCCCACCCCGCTGCAGGGCCACCTGGAGCCTTCTGGACCACTGCCTCCCAGGGCGCCCCGCCTCCCAGGTTCGCAGGGTTCCCAGCAGGGCGTCTCCTGGAGCACGAGTGTCCCTTTCTAGATGACCGAGTGCCTGCCTCCCATCAAGCACACAGCAAGTGCTCAGCGACCGCCCTGTCCCCAGGGAGGCAGCCAGGCGGTGCTAGTCTCCAGGGGCGGCCTGGGTGGCTGGGAGCCCGACCTGGGGCCGTGCAGGTCCCGCCCTCCCCTCTGCCTCCCTGCTTGGGGTCTGCAGCCCCCCCCAGCTTCCTCCTCCTTCCCCTGCAGCCCTCGTCACAATGAGCGGCCCCGGGGCGCCCCTGAAGTCGCCCTCCCCCAGGCTGGCTGGAGCCGGCCTTCCTTCCCCCTCACCCTCTGCTTCCCACGGGCTGGCGGGCGGACAGGCCAGCTGCTCACCCGGGCCCAGCCTGCACACCTCAGGTCATGGGGTCACGGGCAAGTGCGGGCGGGGAGCCAGGGCCCCAGGGCCCCCTCACCCTGCTCCCAGCCCAAAGGGCTGCCCCTCAGGAGGCTACAGGAGGGCACACTGATGCCCAGCAACACGCTGAAGGGCACAACCAGCGAGGGGCAGCCTGGACGCAGGGGTCTGACTCACTTCCCTGTCACCCAGCCCCTGCCTCTCTGCCCGCAGTCCCTTCTGGAACCAGCCAACGGGGGTGCTGCCCCCACCCCAGGAGTAGATTTGGACCTGAGTGAGCAGGGGCAAATACCTCCAGTTCTCCTAGTCTTGGTATTGGCACCTGCAGGATGGGGCCCCGGGCGGGCGGGAGAAGGGCTGGGCGGGGCTCCTTCTGGGCCCCTAGCGGCCTTCGTGCTTCCTCTTGCTCTTCCAGCCAGAGGTTCATGCGCTCACTCCCTCACTCACCTGCACACGTCTGCTGAGCGCTCACTGTGGGTCGGGCCCGTGGGCCCCTGGGAACTCGCCCTCAGGAGGGGAGGCCCTGCGAGGGGTCCGCGGAGATGCCTGAGGCGGGGCTGAGGCCAGCAA
>SJYC01110579.1:0-18131 GCA_006408675.1 Madoqua kirkii
TCCTGCTTGGCAGCAACTGGCTGGAACCAAGTAGGAGCTGCTCCTATAAAAAGGGCTCAGTAACAGGTATAAACTCTCTATGAGATTCTGATGGGCAGCCAAGATTGGTAACAACTGAAATAAATGAAGATTGGCTTTATAACAGGTGGGAAAGGAGCCTCCCCTAGAATTATGTCTGGTTTCAGCCCACAACAGAGGGTCAGAGTTTGAAAGAGTCTCTCCTACAACCTGGCTGGATAGCTGTCCTTTTCATTCTCCCAAACCCATGGGCTCCACCTGGACCCATGGGCTCCACCTGGCTGCTTTCAACTGCAGGCATTTCACTTAGCAGTTGTTTTCTCTGCGTAGTCATCTTTGGATCAAATGCTTTGGACAGTCCTCTGTAGGTCCCCCGCTGCCCTCTGCACAAGGCACACTCTTGTTTGTCCCCTCTCCCCGATCTGCACACTTTCATGCCACCCAGTCCTGCCACTAGCTCAGTGCTGTCCTCCAAAGCCCAGCCAAGATCAGAGTTGCCACTCCCTCCCTCCAGTTGCCTGGGAGGGATGGGTGAACACCCTGCTGACAAGTGCTAATAATTGCTAGTTGCCAATGATGCTAATCTGAAGATTAAAAGCACAGCACATTTCTGTTTATTCCTCCAAAAGTGAACAGTAGCTGATCTTCCTCAGATCAGAAGATTAACTGGCTTTCCTCTAAAGCCATTTAGGGACATTGAAACACCAATGATGTGTCAAAACACTTTAAAGGAGAAATTATTCATTTGGATGCAATGGTTGTCATACCTAGCAGCTCATCCACTCACCAGGGGATCTAAAAAATAAAAGAAGATGCCAGCCCACCCCTCCCCACCCTACCCCTAAAGAATCTAGAGGGAGACTGTGGACTCATATGGTCCTGCTGATGAATGATGGTGAGCTGGGCTTGAGCAGTTTCAACCCCAGAAGAATAGACCAGCCTGAGACTCCAGCCCAAGAGCAGCCTTGTTTCATGAATTGCTCTTTCTTTAAGATCACTCTGGACAGGCTTTCAAACCCTGGGCAGTTTACAAATGCCTTCCACGCCATTCCCTCTTCTCTCCCATATACTCCTTTAGTAGTGTCACTTCTTCAAAGTCAATTGATACTGAAGTAGCTCTGGAATGACCTTTAATGGTTCTCCTTACTGAGGACTTGGAGAAAGGCTCCACCTAGGAGCCACACAGACAGCATATAAAATATGGTCACGGTCCAGGCAGATTGTCACAATCTTCCTGGGAGTTTCCAGGCTTTAATTCAGCTATTCCAAGTCCCAGAATTACCTACTATTAATAGACCCAGCCATTTGTTTCCAGGTCTACTCTTTTGTATCATAGCCAGGCGTGAGTGATCACCAAAACCCACATGAAATATGTACTCCTCACTTAGTGAGGTCTCCAAACCCAAGCTCTTAGCATCCATTAACGTCCTCTTATCTGCTCCTAAATGACTTATTTTCCCAAAGATCCTGCATCTGGCAACAAAACGGTCAGAACTGGTTTCTAAAGATGATTGAGGTAGAAGATGTATAAATGGTCCCTTGGACAGTCAAGGATGTGTGTTGGGTTCCAGTCAATGTTTAACTCTCCATCTCTCTCTCTTTTTTTCTTTTTCTCTCCCTCTCAACAAATGAAAACCTGATTTATAACATCTTCCAATGTCGGTAGTTTAAATACTCTCCCGTCATAGCTGATTTTGGGCTACTCACCTGATGCTACTGACTTTAAGTTCAGAAGAGATGTGCAGAGTCTGGAAAGTATGATCAGCTGGCAGGTCCAGGTCAGCCGAGCACACTGGTTCCAGGGGCCGAGGCAGAAAGGCTGTGGTTCTGTGGGTGCCTCCCTTCACTCACTACATAATGGGCACTGTGCCCAGGGCTTTACATCAATCCATCCTGTTCTTTATTCATTCATTCAGCAATTATATATTAAGCACTTTTGAAGTGCTGTACATTATTCTAGATTTTCATCATATTGAAATCTTACTACCATCCTACCAACAATGACATTTATAGCTAATGGGAATTTATTTGGTGCTTATCATGTGCCATGTACTGTTCCAAACCAGGTTTATATATGACTGATTCAGTCCTCTCAATGACTGTACTACTACTCAAGGTAGGCAGTACAGTGATTCCCATTCCATACATTAGGAAACCCCAGCAGAGAGAGGTGGAGCTAGAGGAGTTAGGCTGGGATGCAAATACAGGCAGCCTGCCTCGAATCTGTGTCCTTAATCCCACAGATTATTATCTCCAAATGATAAAAGAGAGAGTTCAAAGATCAGACTTGAAATGACATGTCCTAAATGACACAGACAGTAAAAAATGAGCAGGGATTCAAACTCACATCCGCTTGATTGCACAGACCCTGCTCTCTCCCCTGCCCCACTGCTTGCCAAAGGAGCGCATGTCCCAGGTCTCAGCAGCATTCTATGATCACAGATCTCTTCCGGGAGGAAAAGAGCCTCTTTTTCTTTTTACAGCTATGTATCCTTATAACCCAAGGGAAGGAATTAGACTGACAGATTCAGCTTTCTTTTGATGCAAGGGCCGATAGATCATTTATACACAAAACCTAGTTTCTCTGGGATACGAATCCTCGAGCAAGCAAGATCAAGAAATGAGGGAACAGGGCCTCAGACTGGGTGCTTGTTACCTTTGGATTCACAGTGCAGGCACGCCTGGCAAATCCACTGTGGCTCCAAGGACATAAGGTTGCCTGAATGGTCTGGGTGTTCTGCGTGGGCCAGTCTGGGGTGTAGGCATGTGCTCCAGCACCCTTCAGTTCCAGGCAGGGGCTTCTGAGTGCTCATGTCCGCTTAGCTCCTGCCACACCCAGATTTGCCCAAATACGAAAAGCCAGCAAAAGAACCCAGCTCTTCTTCCCCCAGCGCCAGAGCACCAGGCTCTCTATTCCATCCGCTCTCTTATGTTTGCACTATGAGTAACTCAGAAAATGAAAATGAAAAACGCAGACTCACAGACCTGTTGTCCTCATGGACTAGAAGACCTTGGAAAAGGACTGACTTGCCTTTGCCCTCTCTGGAGCCACGTGAGCAGGAAACCCTTGTAAACTAAAGGTGAGCACCAGCACAGATGCTGTGAAATTGCTTGCAGGACATAAAATGCTCCTGCTATTCTGAAGGTTCTCAGCAGGAATTCCAGGACTTATTAAAAATGCCATGAATGTGGAGGGTCCAGGCAGAGTGGACACTGCTCCAGTCCAGCTCCTCCAGCTCCGGAGTACTAGGTAGATAGGCCCCCCATGAGCTTCTAGGGAGGACGTGACCAAGAACTCAAAACCTTGGAAAATACTGGAGTCCAGCCATTACCCACAGGTTAAATCCAGGCTGAGAACAGGCCCTGTTGATGTCCCAGCAAGCAAATGTGATCCCAGAGGCTGGCCCACATACTGGCACTGGGAAGGACCATTGGCATTAGCAGTTAAGCCAGAGACCAACCAGAATTTTGGTGCTAACTTATCTTTTGCCAGAGTTGGAGAGTTCAAGTGCTGCCTAGCTCAGAAAATTAATGATCAAAATCTCAGGAAGAAGAGCCCAAGACTTTAGGATTATGAGTCCAAAATCTTCAGATTCTCAGATACCAAGTCCCATGATCCTGAGATCCTAGGAGTCTGTTGCTGCTGCTGCTAAGTCACTTCAGTCGTGTCCGACTCTGTGCGACGCCATAGATGGCAGCCCACCAGGCTCCTCTGTCCCTGGGATTCTCCAGGCAAGAACACTGGAGTGGGTTGCCATTTCCTTCTCCAGTGTGTGAAAGTGAAAAGTGAAAGTGAAGTTGCTCAGTTGTGCCCAACTCTTAGCAACCTCATGGACTGCAGCCTACCAGGCTTCTCCGCCCATGGGATTTTCCAGGCAAGAGTACTGGAGTGGAGGGCCATTGCCATAAACGCCTACAGTACCAGCTTCCCTATGCCCACCCCCTGCCATTGCTATTGGCATACCAGGTCCTGGTCCCTTTTTGCTTCTCATACTCTTCTGCCAGACTCTGCACACGTCATGTTCCCAAATACACCAAGCTCAGTGGTGCCACAGTGCCTTTGCATGAACTACTCCCTCAGCTTGAAAATAGTCTTCCTGCCTCATATGACCTGGCTCAGGTTCTTTGGAAACACTTCCCTCCCCTGCTTGTTGCTCTTTAACTGGAAGGAAAGGCCAGGGGAAGAGAGGGTTTTTTTTTTCTTTTTTCCTCCTTGGAAAACAGACATGGGATGCTAGAAACACTGGTGCTCCTCTGAGTGACCAGTGAGGACTGACATCAGGCTTTAGGGTCCAAGTCTTGCTGATGCAGCTCTGAGCATCCTCCAGGGGAAAAGTAAAGGCTCCCCCAGGCTGTAAGTCAGCTCAGTACTCATGCAAATCACTGCTCTTCAGGCTGTGTACCCAGCAGCCTCAGCTTGGCTGATTCACGACTCAGGAAACCCAGAGGTGTGGGCTTTGCACACATATTTACACCTCAGCCCGCTGTTGTGCCTGTCAGCTCAGGAGGTTTGATGGGCTTCTCCTCAGGTCCAGAACATCTTCAGGCAATCTATTCTCAGCAGGAAGGATCCCATGAAGGGGTGGGTGATAAGGAAGAACTGAAGTGCTCTGCTTTTAGCCTTTAAGATTTTATTTCTTTATTGCAAGATCAGGGGCTTAGGAAAGAGGTTTAAACCCTTGTTCAGTCGCTAAGTCATTTTCAACTCTGTGACCCGGACTGCAGTATGTCAGGATTCCTTGTCGTTCGCTGTCTCCCAGAGTTTGCTCAAACTTATGTCCATGGAGTTGATGCTATCCGACCACCTCATCCTTTGTCACCTCCTTCTCCTCCTGCCCTCAATCTTTCCCAGCATCAGAGTCTCTTCCAGTAAGTCAGCTGTTCACATAAGGTGACCAAAGTACTGGAGCTTCAGCTTCAGCATCAGTTCTTCCAATGAATACTCAGGACTGATCTCCTTTAGGATGGACTGGTTGGATCTCCTTGCAGTCCAAGGGACTCTCAAGAGTCTTCTCCAACACCACAGTTCAAAAGCATCAATTCTTTGGCACTCAGACTTCTTTATGGTTCAACTCTCACATCCATACATAACTACTGGAGAAACGGACCCTTGTCAGCAAAGTAATGTCTCTGTTTTTTAATATGCTGTCTAGGTTTGTCATAGCTTTCTTTCCAAGGAGCAAGCATCTTTTAATTTCATGGCTGCAATCACCATCTGCAGTAAACCTTCTCCTCCTGCCTTCAATCTTTCCCAGCATCAGGGTCTTTTCAAATGAGTCAGTTCTTTGCATGAGGTGGCCAAAGTATTGGAGTTTAAGCTTCAGCATCAGTCCTTCCAATGAACATTCAGGACTGAGTTCCTTTAGGATGGACTGGTTGGATCTCCTTGCAGTCCAAGGGACTCTCAAGAGTCTTCTCCAACACCACAGTTCAAAAGCATCAATTCTTTGGCACTCAGACTTCTTTATGGTTCAACTCTCACATCCATACATAACTACTGGAGAAACGGACCCTTGTCAGCAAAGTAATGTCTCTGTTTTTTAATATGCTGTCTAGGTTTGTCATAGCTTTCTTTCCAAGGAGCAAGCATCTTTTAATTTCATGGCTGCAATCACCATCTGCAGTAATTCTGGAGTCCAGGAAAATAAAATCTGTCACTGTTTCCATTTTTTCACTTCTATTTGCCATGAAGTGATGGGACCAGATGCCATGATCTTAACTTTTTGAATGTTCATTTTTAAGCCAGCTTTTTCACTTTCTTCTTTTACCCTCATCAAGAGTCTCTTTAGTTCCTCCTCATTTTATGCCATCAGAGTGGTATCATCTGCATATCTGAGGTTGTTGATATTTCTTTCAGCAATCTTGATTCCAGCCTGTGATTCATCCAGCCTGGTATTTCACATGATGTACTCTGCATATAAGTTGAATAAGCAGGGTGACAATATATAGTCTTGATGTACTCATTTCTCAATTTTGAACCAGTCCATTGTTTCATGTCTGGTTCTAACTGTTGCTTCTTGACCAGCATACAGGTTTCTCAGAAGGCAGGTAGGTGGTCTGCTATTCCCATCTCTTTAAGAATTTTCCACAGTTTGTTGTGATCCACACAGTCAAAGGCATAGTTAATGAAGCAGATGTTTTTCTGGAATTCCTCACTTTCTCTATGATTCAACAAATGTTGGTAATTTGAGCTCTCGTGCCTCTGCCTTTTCTAAACCCAGCTTGTACATCTGAAATTTCTTGGTTCATGTACTGCTGAAGCCTGTCTTGAAGGATTTTGAGCATTATACTGCTAGCAGGTAAAATGAGGGCAATGATACAATAGTTTGAGCATTCTTTGTCATTGCCCTTCTTTGGGATTGGAATGAAAACTGATCTTTATTCAGTTTAGTTAGTCATTCAGTTGTGTCCGACTCTTTGCAACCCCATGGACTGTAGTCTGCAAGCTCCTCTCTCCATAGAATTCTCCAGGCAAGAATACTGGAGTGGATAGCCATTCCCTTCTCGAGGGCATCTTCCTGACCCAGGGATCGAGCCCAGGTCTCCTGCATTGCAAGGCAGATCCTTTACCATCTGAGCCACCAGGAAGGCCCTCATTTAAATTCTAGGCAAGCCATTCATCAGCTGGGTAACTTTGAGTATGTAATTTAACCACCCTGAGCCTCAGTTTTCTTATCTTTAAGATGGGAATAACTCTATCTAGCTCTTTAGTTGCTCTAGGGTTCTGTAAGGTATTGCCCGGCATGTTATAATTACTTAATAGGTGGGGCTATTATTTTCTCATTAGCCTGAACCCCTTTGTTCCCTTCCCCCTTTTTGAAGGAAGGGGCCTAAGGCTGGAAGCAGAGATCCTTGCATTATTTGGGAAAGTTGGGCCTATAGCAAATTGCCCAGGCCTGGGACTTCCCCAGGCACAGGATCCCACTGACCCTCCTGGGGGCCACTCACCATCTGGCCACTTCATATTCAGTCCCCAAACCTTTCCCATCCTGACCTGTGATCCTTTGACCACTCCTTTGGGGGCAATTTCTATGTGCGAGGTTTTCTTTTTATTAAATTACTGAATACTAATGCGAACTCAATTTGGTAAGGATTACTAGTAATTCATTTTATAGATGAGGAATCTGAGGCACAAAGATGTTAAGTAACTTGTGCAAGTTCAAACACATGCAAATCTCAGAGCTATCGTGGATTTGGTTCCAGATTATTGCAACAGAGCAAATATCACACTAAAATGAGTCACAGGAACTTTTTGTTTTCTTGTGCACATACAAGTTACGTTTACATTAGACTATAGTCTATTAAGTGTGCAATAACATTATGTCTAAAAAATGTGTATGCTTTAACTAAAAAATATTGCTGAAAAAAGGCTGTCACCTGAGCTTTCAGCAGTTGTGATCTTTTTGCTGGTGGAGGGTTTGAATATTGTGAGAATTACCAAAATGTGACTTAGATACACAAAGTGAGCAAATGCTGTAGGGGAAATGGTGCTGATAGACTTCCTTGACTCAGGATCGCCACAAACCTTCGATTTAAAACAAAACAAAACAAAACAAAAAAAACCACTGTATCTTCAAAGCATAATCAAGTGAACTATGCCTGCAACTAACAAGTGGTGGAGCTGACATCCAAAATTGGCAGGTTGGCCTCAGAGTTCACATTTTAAGACGTCTCTTATCTTTGGGATTAGCAGTGGGAGGGTGCACTCAATAAGCATCAGCCCAGGCTCTGTGCTGGGCACTTCAGTGTTTCTCAGCAGCCTCACTCTATGATTTGAAGCAGATAAGAAGCAAAAGAAGCCTATGCTACCTTCATTCTCATTCACAGCACATCCACAAGGCAGGGCCCTTTTAAACTCTTGGGCCTATTTCCCAAATGAGCAAAAAGAGGCTAGGAGGAGGGGGCCAGGGTATCCATATGTCAGTTTCCATAGTCACTGTTGAGGGCTGTTCCTGGGGCCTGCTAATTCTCAGCATATCCAGGCTGCTCTGTGCATGGCAGAGAAACCTGCCTTGGCTTTGGAGAAAACCCCTAGATAAAGAGATGCAAATAGGGGCAGTGGGAAGGCAGCTGTGTGTACCTAAAAGATGAGGCCAGAAGTGTAGCCTAGCATCACCTGCTCTGCCAAACTGTCCTGACTTTGGGCACCTCAAGACTGGCATACAGCAGGGATGCCATCCGTGCCCATTCTGATTTTTTTATAAACACATTTACAGAATGAATGAATGAATGAATGGTGTCTCAAGTCAATGTGTCCTGGTGACCAGGATTAAACGCCTGCAGAAAGACCTCGGGGCTTACTGTCTTTGGCTGCCTCTGCCCCGGGGCTCCACCTCCCTCCTCACACTGACTTGTTCAGTGTCCCGCTGGACTGTGAGCACTTGGCAGAGAAATATGGGTCTTCCTCTTTCCTGTCCCCAGAGTCCAGCAGAGCCTGGCATTTATGGAGGGATGCTACTGGCTGGGCAGCACCTGGAACAGAAGTTTTCACACTAAGGTTTGGAGATTTTTCTGGAAAATATCCCCCAAACCCAGTGATGTTTCTGGTAAGCCTACACAGGAGTTAAAGAAATCACACATTGTCTGGAACCCACTTTCTGAAGTTTCCGCACAGCTGCTAACCAACCGTGGTGCCTGGTCTCACTGGTTTGTTTCATACACATCGCCCCGGTCAGTCCTATGCAGGCTAAACAGTACTGTGGTCGTTGTTCACAGATGAAAACTGAGGCTTAGTAACATGAAGATTCTTCCCTAAAATCATACAGTTTATAGTGGCAAGGCTGAGACTCAGTTCCAGGGGCAGGAGGCCCATAGGAAGCCAGGCTTTGCCACCTCCCCTCTTCAAAGTCACTGTTGAACTTGTGCCTGCTCAATCCCCTCAATAAATGGAATAACCTGGAGAAACACGTCATCCTTTCCACATCCCTGCTGCTTCCTGGGGGTCCACAGAAGCTGAACAGGTCCTACTCCCTCCACTGCCTGTTCTGACCACGGTGTTGGGAAACATTTACAGCCAACATTGCTCAGCTGCTGTCACATGCGCCAGGCACTGTCTTAAGCCCTTCGTCTGACCTGTCACACTATGTCCTTATCTGGACCTGGGGGTAAGGGTCTAGCACAAGCCCTACCGTCTAGATGAGAAAGCAGATTCAGCTTGCCCAGCATCACATTGCTAATGGTGAAGCCTGGATCCAAACCGCATCGGCGCCACTCAAGTCCAGTGCCAGCATCCAGCCTTCTAGAACCCAAACCTTCCAGGGTAAAAATGGACTTATGAACTCTGGCTCAAGGGAAGACATCCTACTGCCTCAGTACTCAGTCATTCACAGAGCATCCCTCCGGGCCAGCTGCTGCCTAGACTAAATGACCTCAAAGACGAAACCTCGCTCCCTTCCCTCGAGGACTCACAGACTATCAATGGAGACCAGCAATGCATATATACATACATGGATTTATTCTCTAATGTCAGGCAGTGAGCCTGGTATGTGAAAAAAAAAAAGCAAGCACCGTGAGGGGCAGACAGTGATGGAGAAGGAACCTGGCAGCCATGACTCCAGGCAGGGATGATATTGACCACAGAGGAGCAGCGATGCCATTTATCTAACACAGAAGAGGAAGCTGAAAGCATTTGGAAAGCCAGAGGCAAGCTGTGGATCTCAGGGGAAACTCAAGCAAAGGCTTAGGGCTGTGGGCTGGTCTCAGCAAGGGGCTGGGTTTCCAGGAAAGGCCCCAGGCTGAGAAGTGAAACGAACTGTGTGTTCAGCCTGGCATGGCACAACCAGACAAAGCAGGCAGCCCCCTAGAAAGTAAGACTGGCCCCCACGCATCCCTCCCATGACCTCTCAGCCTTGGACTGCCCAGCCTCATCCATGAAACTGAGCAGAGATGAGGCCTGAGAAGGGAGAGGGCCAGCCCAGCACTGTCCCTTCCTCCCCTGCCCCAGGCAAAGGCTTTTCTGTCCATGTTTCAGTTCTGGTGGGACTGGGAGAGGCTGGGGTTGAGAGAGACACAAATCTAGGCTTGGGTTCTGGGAGGGCGAAAGCTGTCTAATAAAACTCACTGAGTGCTCCAGGCTGCTGAGGCTGCACTGCATTGCAAGTGGAAATAACAACAATGACAACAAAAATCAACCGCTGGAATCATTGCTTTGTGTTTGTTTTTAGTTTAGTGCCTTGGACTGATGCCTATGCCTGCGTGTTGATGTGGACGGCTAACACTGGCTGGCTCTTGGGCTCCCCTGTCCATCCCGCACTGGCCTTCCTCTTCCTTTAAAGCTACCAAAGGTAGAGCTGAGGGGCCTAGAGATGCCATCAGGATGCAGGATGTAGGTAAATAGGTAGGATTCCAATGGCTCAGTGGTAAAGAACCCACCTGCCAATGCAGGAGATGTGGGTTTGATCTCTGGTTGGGAAGATCCCCTGTAGGAGGGAACTGGCAACCCACTCCAGTATTCTTGCCTGAGAAATCCCATGGACAGAGGAGCCTGGCAGGCCACAGTCCATGGCATCGCAAAAGAGTTGGCCACGACTTAGCCACTAAACGGCAACAAGGTAATTACAGATACCCCAACCACTGGCAGGAGGCTGTGGGACCAGGTGGGTGAGCAGCCCCACTGAAGAGCTGCCCTCTATAAAGTCTGCAAACGTTCACAGCTAGCAGCAGCTGGTGTCATTTTTGCAAACCTTTGGAATTATTGATTTTTTTTCAGACCCCATCATATTCCTCTAGCAAGACTTACTTCAGAAAATCCAAGAAATATTACTTCCCTGACAGACAAGCACCAAATATTGACCACATTGTTCTTCCTCACTTTGTATCCCACCGTGTTCCTTTCATTCAGGTGTTCAGCTGGCAGATGCTTCCAGAGCGCTCAGTACATGGCAGGCTGGGTGCTCAGGGCTGGGCATGTGGAGTAAGTCTGAGCTCCACCCTCAAGAAGCTCACAGTGCAGGGGAGGAAATAACTGAACAGATCATTTTCGTGTATTGAAATATACTCTAAAAGTGGTTGTCACCAGGCGCTGTGATAATACAGCATGGGATGGGACCAGCTTCATAGGATGACATTTGAGTTTGTCTCAAATGGATGGATGACAGGACTCGGCTATAGGAAGATAAAAGGGGACAGAAAGAAGTGTCCCAGGAAGAAAAATAACATGCATAAAGCCTGAGAGGCATGAACATGCGCATTTGACAAATGGTGAGTGGCAGGCACGCCAAATGTGGGTGACAGCTGAGCTTGTGGGAACAGAGTCAATGAGTGGAGAGGTCACTGGATATATGAGTTGTGTCCAGGTTGTAAGGGGACTTGAAGGCTGGGCTAAACAAAATATTAGGAAGTTGTAAGAAAGTTGCTTGGTATCCTCTCACCTTAAGATCTCTGAGAAATCAGCTGAAATGTCAGGAAAGACCTTTTATCCATTTATTAATTTTAAAATGTACCATAGCAGCAAAAGAAACTGCCCCTCTTCCAGAAAGTCAAGCAAGTGAGGTTTTTAGTTCCCATTCCCCAATTAATACAAGTCACTGTATTACCTATTATTATGAGTTCCTCACCCAGCCCCAAGCCTCACTCAGGTCTATCCTGGGTCTCTAACAAGGGCCAGGGACCACTGTCTGAGCCAGTAGGACATGGGATGAGCATGTCTGGCCTGTCATGAGCATGTCAAAGCTAGGTCTCGCCACTTCCAGGGTCACTGAAACCCTTCCTGACCACATGCTGACTGTGCCTGGCCTGTGATGAGTTCTTTGCTCCCCCAGAACATCTGGAGTTAAAGCGTCCAAGCCTGATGCTCCTACCATGGAAACAACTCATGGGTCACCCAGTGTGAGGCCCACCTGGTCCCTGAGCAGGTCTGGCCTTGCGCCTAGACTTCTGCAGAGAACTCCACACACAGAATCAGCTCTGCAGCATCAGCCCGTGTTGGTCTCTAGCCTCAGAATCTGGGCTTTTTGTCATCTTTTTCAAATAATTCATTCATTCAGTGAAAATATGGAGGACATAGTATCAGATGCCCATCCTCAGATAAGATTCAGTCCCTGTCTATCCAGGCCCTGAAAGGTGCCGCATCAGAACTCCTCTGTGGATGGGTATCTGAATCCCTATGACTGTTATGGTGCCTGTAGCCCAGAGAGCCCCCAGACAGAGCCTGGTCATGGTGAACTACCTTCAACCAGAAGAGGATGAGATGGCTCCAGAGGAAACAGAGAGAAGGGAAGTAGGAGAGGAGAGGGAACTTAGTCTGTCTGATTACCTACCATGTGCTAGGTACTTCCTCTGTGTGTGTGTTTTAGTCCCTTAGTTGTGTCCAACTCTTTGCAACCCCATGGACTGTAGCTTGCCAGGTTCTTCTGTCCATGGAATCCTCCAGGCAAGGATAGCGGAGTGGGTATTCCCTTCTCCAGGGGATCTCCTTACCCAGGGATTGAATACCAGTCTCTCACATTGCAGGCAAATTCTTTACTATCTGAGTCACCAGGGAAGCCCAGGTATTTCATCTACATTATCTCGTTTCATCTTTACAATGATCCCATGAGGTGGGAAAACTGGACCCACAGACAAGGAGAAAGGTGGCGGCACAGCTTCAGGAACCACAGAGTTTGGGGTCCTCTTGCCAGAGATGAAAGCTAAAACACTGAAGAAATGCTAGGGGAAACTCAACTTTCTGTAGGCAAATCCCAGCCACTTAAACCTGATATGACCCTCACGTAGCTCCAAGCAGACTCTCCAACCCCGGCAAGGACAAGGGCGGCACTGCTGCTTGTTGCTGGGGGTATGGCCAGGTGGGACGGCTGAGCCTTCCCCAACCACGGCGACCTGCCTCTGTTGCTAATCCACCGGGGACTGGACAACCTCACCCAGAAGCGTGTCTCTAAAGTCTGGGCCGGACACTGAGGAACTGGGATAGTTGAGTGGTACTTTAATTGCTTTCTTCTCCACGGACTCTGAAAGAGCAAAGGCTTGGCAGGACATCGGCTGGGCCTGCTGATGGTATTCGTAAGCATCGTTTCTTGATTCTGGCCTGGAATCCACAAAAGCTGGATCAAGCAGGACACTGCGTGAGGAGAGTGCAAGGGGGTATGTTTAGAGATGAAGTGACGCCAGAGGAGAAATGCGTGAACCAGTTACTATGGAGAGAAGCAGGGATGCTGGAGTGAGGACGCACGTGTGGGAGGTGGCCGTGAGTCAGAGGAGGAGACCATGAGGCAGAGCTGAAAACAAACCTCCTCTCTCAGAAGCCTGCTCAACAATATGGACAGACTGGTCAGGAGCAAAGGGGACTTGAGAATGGGTGCCAGGCGAGAGGACGGTCCCATGGGGGGTGCAGAGGAGTGCGTGTGACCTGAGGCTGGGGATCAGGGCTGCTGGGGCGGGAAGTCGGGAAGATCAGCCTCGGCCTGCCCGGCAGCAACTAACCCAAGGGTGTAAGTGTCTGGTGAGGCTGAAAGGGGAGAAGAGAGGTGAGCACTCTGGCTCTCTAATTTGCTACTGGTGCTGTAATCAGATGGAGCCAGAGGAAGGCTGTTTCTGGTCCAAATATCAGGATTGGCAGGGAGGGTCTTGGCTGCCCAGATGCCAAAGGGAAGGCTTCCATCTCATTCAAAGCAGGATGCTGGACAACGAGCTAACAATTCTCTGCCACCATGGCTAGAGAGAACAGTGTCACGGTTATTTACCCTTTGTGCATCTTAGCGACCTCAAAGTCTAATAAAGCCTACAGGTCTTTTCCTCTGGAAAAAAAAAATGCACACACACAGACACATGTGTACAGATACATGCATGCACACATCCAAACACATGGACACTGCCTATTTCAAGGAGTCAGGAAGTCCCCAGTGACCATGACTGTTCCTCTAGGAGTCAAGGGTACTTCCTGCCTCAAACGTCTGATCTTAACACAGCTAATTCCCAGGGTTCAGTCTCTGCTTGAACTTTATAACCTCAGAAAGGCATTCCCTGACTACCTCATCAACCTACTCCTCCAATCCATCCCTCCACTCTCTGTCTTGGTTTTCTGAAAGCATTTTTAATTATCTAAGAATTACATCAATCCTTATTTTATTGTTTTGATTTATTTGTTGTCTGTGTCTGTAGCTAAAATGTCAGATTTATATAGGCATGGGCTTTTTCTCTACTAATTTCTAGTGCTAAGACAGTACTTGATATATGATAGGGGAGCAATAAATTAAAAAAAAAAAAACCTTTGCTATTCTGGACTTATCATTCCTATGAACCATGAGGATTGGTGGAGTGTTGGGAACCTTGGGGGAAATATCCATATATTCTTCCAGGGCCTGGCAGAGAGGGCCTGGGTTCTAGTAGACAGACTTCCAAGAGTGGACATAAAATGATCTGTGATCTCATGGAGTACTGCAGAAGACTCTTGAAAGTCTCTTGGACTTCAAGGAAATCAAATCAGTCAATCCTAAAGGAAATTAACCATGAATATTCATTGGAAGGACGGATGCTGAAGCAAAAGCTCCAATACTTTCGCCACCTGATGTGAAGAGCTGACTCATTTCCCAGCCTGCTGCTGGGAAAAATTGAAGGCAGGAGAGGGAAGCGACAGAGATGAGATGGTTGGATGGCATCACCAACTCAGTGGACGTGAGTTTGAGCACGTTTCCGGAGATAGTGAACGACAGGGAGGCCTGGCTAATCAGTCCATGGGGTCTCAATCACATATGATTCAGCGACTGAACAACAACTTTGCAAGGAAGCCCTTGGAACCAAAAATCTGCTTGTACAACCAGTGATTATCCGAAACAGGAAGAACACAGGAAACCCAGAAAAATCAGACCCTAGAGAACTCTTTTAAGATGGCTTTCATTTTTTAAAGATTGTATAGAGAAAATAGGAGATTCAAAATTGCCGTTGATGGGGATCTGTAAGAACCAAGCTAAGAAAAGGTCTGTTATTTGGGCCGATGGCATGTATGAGACATCCGAGAGAAAGCACGGCTCCTCAGCTTCCATCCTGCAGCTCACCACTGTTGCCCTCCAGAATAATGCCTGATTTGAAGGGAAGAGGAAGGAAATTAACATTTATTAAATAACTGCTATGTTCCCGCACTAAACTGCTCCACACATTAGAGGTATTATTTAATCTTCACAGCGACCCTGAAGGAGCTATTGGTATTTGCATTTTACAGATGAGAAAACGGAAGTGTTAAGCACATGCCCAAGATTGCATACCTAATAGGCAGCAGAGCTAGACTCAAATCTGTATATATATCTTTCTCCCAAGTGAGCTCCTGCTGTGCCCACTGCCTCTTTGTAAATCCTAGAGGTCGGGACTTGGACCCCTGTGCTGGGTGTGACCACTTTGTATCAGTTATGCCTGAGCCCC
Organism: Madoqua kirkii; assembly: GCA_006408675.1. Classification (NCBI taxonomy): domain Eukaryota; kingdom Metazoa; phylum Chordata; class Mammalia; order Artiodactyla; family Bovidae; genus Madoqua; species Madoqua kirkii. The sequence continues at coordinate 15,367 of SJYC01110579.1, forward strand.
CTGGGCAGTAGGTTAAAGTGGAGGAAGGAATAAGTAGTCACCATAGGAGACACTGACTGTGGGCTGGTTGGTACTTTCCAAGCATTTTCCACAACTATCTCATTCACTCCTCAACATGCTTATGGGAAGATTACTCTAAATTATTTTCTCTCTTTTAAAGAGGAGGAAACTGAAGCACAGAGGCATCAGGGTAAGTTAACGGCTTATAAACGGCAAGATCAGGTTTTGAAATCAGGAATTCAGTCTCTTCTGGGTGTTCACTAAAAATGAACATGAAGACAGCGGCTGCCTATTCCCAGGGGACTCCAGCCTCCCAGCAGAGAAGACCACAGCTCAGGGCACCAGGATCCATTGACGATAATAACACTGAACTAATACGCAGAAGAAAAGGGCTGGAAAACCAGATGGAGTTCAACCCCAGAAAAGGGAAAGGATTGGTCTCATTGTAGGCAATTGGATTTAATACCAAGCACAGCTAAGATTACTTAAAAAAAATTTTTTTTTAATGTGGACCATTTTAAAGTCTTTATGGAATTTGTTACAATTTTGCTTCTGTTTTGTTTTGGTTTTGGGGGCCACAAGGCAGGCAGGATCTCAGATTCCCAACCAAGGATCGAACCACATCCCCTCCATTGGAAGGTGGAGTCCTAACCGCTGGACTGCTGGGGAAGTCTCAAGATGTACTTTTTAAGAGAAGAAATTTTGTTTTGGTTTTGGGGGCACAAGGCAGGCAGGATCTCAGATTCCCAACCAAGGATCGAACCACATCCCCTCCATTGGAAGGTGGAGTCCTAACCGCTGGACTGCTGGGGAAGTCTCAAGATGTACTTTTTAAGAGAAGAAGAGAGGTGTTCCAGGTACATAAAACCAGCACCTGCACATATCCTGAAAACAGAAGTATGAGGCTTAAGCATGGCTGAAGCCCCTTCAGCCAGGGCAGAGGACACCAGGTTGGAGGGGATGAGGTGAGGGTAAGAGGACAGAGGGGCAGATCCCGAAGAAGGGGCCCTAGACATCATGTTTAAGAGGCTCATCTTTACCCAAGAGCAAGGAGCAAGACTGGGAAAGGGTGAGAAAGGAGTACCTACCTCATAAAATGGTGATTCCTAGGACCCAGCACAGGTTTATCAGAGTAAGGTGGTTAAGTGAAACACATTTCTTTCCATTAAGGCTTGTCAGTGCCTCTGGTCAGGGAAATTCATGGAAATGTGTAAATAGTAACAATAATAATAACGTCAATAACAACTACAAACAGCAACAATACAAAATTCTACAAATCAGTATAGTATAATGGTTACATGGGCAGATTTGTGATCCATACCGCTTCCCCATTTACGAGTGTGGGGACTAGTGTGGGAACATGAGCGATATTTGTTCTACCTCACTGGACGTGTGGTCTAAGTTGTAAAATGAGAATAATAATAAAAAACTACCTTATAGAGCTGTTGTGAGGTTAAAGAGTTAATGCATGCAAAGCTTTTAGAAGAGTGACTGGCAGGTATCCAACACTGTTACCTATTACTATTGTTATTAACAGTAACATTTATTGAGCACTTACTATGCAATAACTACACAACGCTAAAGATTTTACGTGCATTAGCCAATTTAAAGGTTGTGGTGGTATTAAAATATATCCACAAGGTCTTTGATATTTCTCTTTTTGAGAAATGGAAATTGATTCCCTCCCCCCTTGAGGGTGGGCTGGACTCCTCTACCTGCTCCTAAGGAATAGAATGCGGCAGAGGGGAAGTGAGTCACTTCTGAGACTGTGATGAGAAGCATCACAGCTTGCTCTTGGTCTCTTGGATCACTCACTCTGGGGGAAGCCAGCTGGCATGTCAGGAAGAAAGATCCATGCAGGGGCTTTGGCCACAATCAAGCCTGCAGGTGATTGTAGCCCTAGTCAACACCTTGACTCACTCAGCTAAGATACTCCTGGTTTCCTAATCCTCAAAGGTTGTGGGTTGTGTGTGACAATGAATATTTGTTGTTTTAACCTGTTAAGATTGGGTAACTTGTAACACAGAAATGGCTTCCCTGGGGGCTCAGCCAGTAAAGAATCCACCTGCAATGTGGGAGACCTGGGATCAATCTCTGGGTTGGGAAGGTCCCCTGAAGAAAGGAATGGCTACCCACTCCAGTATTCTTGCCCGGAGAATTCCATGGACGGAGGAGCCTGGTGGGTTACAGCCCATGGGGTCACAACCACCTGGACACAATTGAGCGACTGATGTTTTCAACTAATACAATGATAAATATGACAGACAACTATTACAAAGTCTCTCTTCCTATCCTTTAGAAAGATTGCAAACTCAAAACATAAACAAGCAGAGTAATCAGGTAGCAAATCAGAGATGGCATATCTTATGTAACAAAGGCACTTGCTATCCAATTCTAGTTGATGATTACTAAGTATTTTTCAAGAGAAGCTAGAAACCTGGATATCATGGTGAGAAATCTCCTGACTTTCAATATGAGTTCAGATTTTTTAAATGCTGTGCAGACCAAACAAAACACTTGCCAGTATGCTACCATTTGAAATATCTGGACTAGACACTTGAAAATTTTGGCTTGGGTGCTTACATGATCAAGTGAAATAGTAATTAAGTGAAGAACTATGTCCAAAGAGATTGATTTACGGCTCGATATCAATGAAAGAGGAGTTTCTAGAAGCAAGCAAAAAGCTCTGTCCTTAATTCCATCCCATATGCATATTTTTCCTGATAACTTAGACAAAGATAGAGAGGTTGTACATAACAAAATTT
>SJYC01110580.1:0-36456 GCA_006408675.1 Madoqua kirkii
ATTTGTGGCCAATAAGAGGCAGGGGTGGGGGGGTGGGATTGTGATAGCTCCAAAAAAGAAAAAGCTTTAGTAAGTGGGGCTGGGTAAAATCTAACAAGGGGACATTCTACAAACATAAAATTGGAAACTGTACACCTGTGCCCTCAGCTCAGGTGCACAAGGCAGGAAGTGGAGTCCTATCAGCCCTATGGCAGCTGCTACGGGGAGGGACAGAGGAGAAGTGGGAAATGCCCATCAGCCTTGGATGGGTGGCCGAAGCAGAGAGGAGGAAGGAGGAAGGAGGAAGGAGCAGAGAGCAGCCAGGCACAAGGAACCTCAGGGCAGCCTGGCAGCAGCTGAAGGGCTCAGGTCCCACTCATGGTCAGTGCCCAGGAGGCACAGCTGAGGTCTGCAGGTGGTGCCAAAGGGAGGTACGGCATGAACCCCATCCCAGGAGGCTGACAGCCAGCAGCAGTTGATAGACGATTCTTCAGCAGAGAACACAGCTCATCTACCTGGACCAAGAGTCAGGGGCTTGGTCACGTGGGGAAAGCAAGAACTCAGTTACAAAGGCCAGCATCCCACAGGTAAGTTGGAACCACTTGCTGTTATCATCATCCAGTGCATCCCAGAGGCTTGCTTCATTCAGGTGCAATGGTGGGGGCAGGGGAGAGGAGTCCAGATGAGACCCATGAAGAGCAGTGCCTGGGAATTCCCTGCATTTGGTACCTGGGTAGAGTCCCCAGACTTCAGCCTCGGATCCCAGCATCATTCTTAAATGTGCTCTCGCTCATGGCTTCGATATCACTGGGACAATCTGTGCTGTCACCAGGCTAATCGTGCCTTGACTCAGACTGTCTAGAGGGACATGAAATAGGCTTGGAATAGGTCTTGCTAAGCTCTCATTCTATTTCTTACCAGTCCCCCGCTATTGGAATCTTGTGATTCCAGTCTTTGAGTTACTGATCTAAAGAGCTATAGACATCTCTGAGCTCAGCACGGAATCGGCTCCAGTGTCAGGACTGCGGACAAATGCCCCACTCTTTAATGGCTGAGGGTAGGCTGGGGCAGGACTCGGATGGGCTTTAGATACAGGATACAGGAAAGCAGCAGTAAGCAGAGGGGGCAGCTGGGGTCCAATCATGCAGGATTCTAAACGTGAGACTGAGCTGCCTGGCTTTAAGCTGTCACGTAATAAGGAGCTGTGGAATGGTCCTGAATAGCAGCATAATGTCCTCAGAGCTTTCCTTTGGCAAGATCCTTCCAGCAGTTGGTGCATATTCTCTAAGATGGAAAAATATAGACTGGATGTGCATGGGGTCGGGGGGGCAAGTGAATTGAGTAAGAAAGTGGCTATATTAATCTTCGAGATAACCAGTAGGGCCTCAGAATCCCACACACTGAAGTTTTCAGGTCCCTTAGAGTTTTCACAGCACATTTAAGCTCCTTCTTCACATTTGCGTGTTTGACTCCTAATCTCAAGTCTTAGAAAGTTCTCGCTTCCTCTGTGAAGCCTCGCTGAGCCCCCTAAGACTAGGCTGGATGCTTTCCCTTCACCCCAGTGTATCCTAGTCCATTTCCCCCACCAGACCACAATAAGCTCCTTGAGGGCCCTGTCCACGCCTTGCTTGGTTATAGCTTTGGTGCCTAGTACTGAACATCACTAGAGAATCTGATCTGGAAAAGCTTTTTGAAAAAGAAGAAAGAATGCCTCTCTTCTGACTCTGGGAGGGGGCTGTGTGAAGCTCACCCACATCACACAAATTCTTTCTATTGCTTCTAGTAAAACACTCAAGGGACCATTTGCAGGACTGGAGAGCTGTCCACATTCCTCCATGGAGCCAGTTTAAAACACACTCACCCATCCACCCTCCCATACACCCTTAAATTGCTGAAAGTAAGTTCACGGCATATAAACAGAAGGGCAGACCAGTGCAGTTCTCTGTAAGGATCCCTATCTGACCTACTCCAAAGCCCTTACAGTCAGAGGGGAAGGGTGTTTCTAGAGCTTTTGCATTCCAGAAGAGAACCAGGGAATCACGATATATTTGAACTCAGAAATTCCAGGCCTGGAAGGGCAGACAAAGTAACTCTTTTCATAAATGAGAAATGAACAAATAAACACCCAAACCCAGATCAGCCTCCTGAATGTGGCAAATACATGCTTTGGTGGGAAGGCAAAACAGGGACTCAGGCTGCCAGTAAGCTCCCTGCAGGGTATGACACTAGGCAGTATGGTCAGGCTGGCTGCTCCCAGCCCCCTGCTCTAAGGCTCAGGTCCCAGCAAACCGTGCTGCCTCTTGTGACATTTGAAGAGGCTGAGTGGGGAGCACTCAAAGTTCCCTTTTAACATTCAGTTCATCAAGCACATCTTTTAGGAACAATAATACTAGGGTCCTTCTACTAGGAAATAGTCCTTTCTGCTATTTTGATCAAGCATTTCACCTTCACTTGCTTAATATCACCATTTAAAGTAGTAAGCAAGAGAGGGGCAAGTTGCTTTGTATATAGTAGGAAAAGTACATTAAGCAAACTCTTATTGGGAACATATTACATGCCAGGCACTAAGTACTAAAGAAACACAGTCCCTGGTCTTGAGGAATTCCTAGCTCAACAGGAGACAGATGTGACAAGAGGCGAATAGACTCCATTCCAAACGGTGAGTGCAGAACAATAGAGGTGAAGCCCACAGCTCAGGGGACTCCCAGGAGCTAAGTCTTGGTGAGAGTAAAGGAGGGCTTCACAGAAGAGGTGGCATCTCATTTGGGCTTTGAGGATTGAAGAGAAGTTTTCTAGGTGGATAAGGGTGAGACTATTCTTCTAGTTAGAGTAATAGCATGGTCGGAAGCCAGAAGGTATGTCATGGACCTATGGAGTAAATCAAAAGTCATCACATACGGCTGGCAGGGAATTCTTCACATAAAGAAGAATTAGGCTGGAAATCTAGAAAGCAAATAGTAAGGCACTAGAAGACTCATGCAAGCATGATTTATTTTATATCACCTTGGGAACACTACTCCTCAGCATGTTTACAGAACGTAGATTGCCTTTAAATGATCCAGCCTAGTGGAATTAGATTTCTTTCCCCCTTGTCTGTGAAATGTAAGCAATGCATTCAATAGTCTCACAAAAAATAACTATTGTCGTCGGGGGCGTAGACATGTTTTAATCTGCGATGACAGTTTGTCTTGAATCATAAACTGCTTGTATCTTGCGGAACCAGGCTTTGATGGCGGGCGGATCGGCTGTCGTGTCGAGCAAAACTTCAAAGCGACAGAAAGCAAGATAACTTGCTCCCTTAGTCAGGTGCTCAGGGTAACTGTCTGTGCAGTGCATGGAGCCACGTGAGATCCAGGACAGCTGCCACAGCACCTGATGGGAAGGGCTTCACGCAGCGTCATCCCTAAGTCCTCCTCTTCATGAATAGTGCCCCCCAAATCTTGGGGGGAGCTCTAAGTTTTTCTCCTTTTCCAAGTTTGAAGTGCAACATGGCAATACACCTGTCTTGCAGCTGCAAGCAGGAATAGAGACTGAGGTTGGGAACGGGAAGACATGAAGGTCTCTTACAGTGCCGCTGGCGTTTGACAGGGAACCTCAGGTGTCCCTGTGGGCCCCCGGGAATGCGGTGATGCTTGTTTTTCTCTGGAGTTAGCACACCCCTGGAAGGTGGGCGCTTTTCTTTTCCCTGCCCCAGGCATTCTCCTGAAAAAGTGAGCCTTGGAACCAGGAAAGAATGCTGGTCATTGAGAAAGAATCGTGCTCTCCTTACGGCAGCAGGGAAGATAAAGCTCAAACATGGTGTGGAGGAGATAAGACGCAGGGCACGAAGCAAGGACCTGGAGAGTGGAGAGGGATGCAGAAAGCCAAGGCATACCTGCAGTCACGCACTTGACCTTGAACTTGTGACATCCTTCTCAGACCCCCTCCCAAGAAAGGTCTTTGACAGTCCGCTTATCTAATCCTTCACTGTTGCGTGAATCCCCCACATCGTATTTCTGACAAGCAGCTCCTGCTTCGTTTGATTATCTCCTGTCCTGGAGAACTCAGTACCTCACAAATCAGTTCATTCTTCTGTTCAGTGGCTCTGGCTGGGAGACAAAGCTTCCATTCCTGACTGCCCACACCTGTTCCCGGGGAGTAGTGTGCCGTGGGCATGATCCAGGAGATGACAGTAGTCCCTTCCAGGCAGCCTGTCTACTGCAAGGAATCTGAGCCCAGACACGCCAGGCAGATAATGAGCTAATGCCGGGCCACTTGCCTGGCAGCGAGAGGAGAGTGCTCCCGCTCCTCATGGGGTCCCTGAAAGGCAGGGCTTCCCTTCTGGAAAGTGGTAGTGAGTGTCAAGAGACGCTCATGCACGCACAGCACAGAGCCAATTATCTCTGCTCCAGGAAATGGTGATGGCATCGACCACTGGATTCCCTGGGGAAGCCTGGGCTTCCATCTATCTGCAGATGGGCCAGACAAGTGGTGACATCACTTGGATTCAACTCAGCTGTTTTTATTATTGTGCCCTCCCCTAAGCAATACCCATGAAATATGGGAAGGCAGAGGAACGGGAGCAGAGCTAAAGCACTCACAGTTGACACGGAGCCTGGGCCCTGAAGGAGTTAAGGAGTTAAGGGGCCCTGAAGGAGTTAAGCACCCAGGGGTGCAGGTCGAACATTCGGCGCAGGAGACTTTAGGAGACTCCGACTTTATGGAACCATGGCTCCAACCAAACTTAACTTCTCAAACTCTATGCTCATAATCACATTCTCATTCAGAGTGACTCTGCCTTCTCTCAGCTCTGATCACAACCTACCTCTGACTTCATCTTGACTTTGATCTCCTGTTGATCCCAACCATCATCCCTCTCCAGATCCTGACCCACCCTGGTGACTCCACCAGCCACGGCTTTACCATCACCATGGACTCACTCTGAATATACCGTAGACATGTTCTAACCTAGCCTCCAGTGGACCCTGACGCTACTCCCAGTCCTAGGCTTTTAGGCAGCAGAGGATGGCAGAGGTCCCTCCTGCAACTGGGCAACAGACTCTCAGTCACAGGACTGTTTTGATGGGCCATGTGTCTCTTTCTTCCCTCACCCCCAGTACATTTTATGTGGTCCAGACACCTTCTTCTTCAGAGAAGTCTGAACAAGGAAAAGCCTGATTTGGTCACATATCACATCTATGTCTTGAATCGGGGGATGTGGCTGCAAGGTACTGGCCATCACTCATATTTCCTATCTATTCTGTGCTGGGTAATGGGAGGAGGGGAGTGGGGTTTCGGTGCTCAGACAAGATGGAGATAGGATGTCTCTTTTTCCCTTTCCTTTCTTTGTTTTAGCTTTCTAGGTTATGAAGGAGACATGGGAGGGAATCACTGCACCATCTGTCTGAAAATCATTTCCAGTTGTATTTAAACCATTCTTAAGACAAGACTAAAACTGTGGTTATGGCCTCAGCAGAGGCCAGTTAGATAAACCCTTTCCAAAGTGAATTTGAAATGGCTAGACTTAAGAAGGAATTAGGTGAAAAGGAAGAGGGTCTCACTGCCTGAGTTTGGGAGTTGAGTCGGGTAAACAGGGTGAGGAGGGCTTGTGCAAATGATGCCTGGGGTTGGGTTTTTTCCTCCTCCAACCACACAGCATGACTCTTTAGGATTTAGAGCAGAGAGAACCCCATGGAAGCAAGAGGGCTCTTTCTTGGGGGTCCATTCTACAAGGTCTGCAGTAAAAGAAAGGATGATATTTTCTTGTTAAAAAAAAAAAACAACTAGAGAGAAGTAATGAATGCAGAACACACATGGAAGTTTCCTGAGGGCCCCACTTTACCCAGCCTAAAAGCTGGAAAACGTCTTTTCAGTGCCCAGGAACTCCTCCCAGTAGGAGGAGAAAGTTAACGTTTCTCAAGAGTGAAAAAAATGTCAAGACTGATGAAGTAGTGATGGATAAGAGTTCTACTTTGGAAGGAAGAAATATGACTTTCACCTAAGTAGGGGTGTGTCTCTTTTACCCTATGGCTTGGAACCCTGAATTTCTCTCTCTCTGTGCAGGCAGCTTTACTGATACACTAATCCTAACCCAATTTTTAGCTCCTTCAGTGTGGTACTTTACAGTGGGAGGAGCATCAACAGTTCTGCCAGACCAGAAGCCTAGTGTCCATAGACATTTCTGTTAGAGAGATCTGAATGTTCCAATGAATCACAAATAGATAGACATTCCCCATAGTATGGACTCTATAGTCCATGGGGTCACAAAGAGTCGGACGCGACTGAGCAACTTTCACTTTTCATAGTATGTCTCCCTATTGTGACTTTCTTACTGCGAATCACTGTGTAACTTACATTGTCATTAACAAAAGAAAAATCACATCTGTTAGAGAAATAAGTAGGTCACTGAATCTCAAAACAATAGCCATTATTTACTGAGTACCTACTATGGGCATCTATGCTGGAAGAGCAGTTTTCTGGTTTATGGTGAAAAAAGAAAAAACAAAACAAACAAAAAAACTTTCCTCATTAAGTGAGAAGAGGGTCCTCATGATGTCTGCAGCTCCCACAACATAAGAGTCTCTTATAATGACTGGGCTCTGTGATTTATTGTACCTTTTCTGATTTTCCATGCTGGCACCTGAGGACAACTAGCGCATTGCAGGTAAGTGTTGAAATATTCCCTCTCACAGGACTAACACTTTATACTAAGCACATAAGAGCTGGTAAAACTAACAAACACCTAAGAGCTGATATTTCCAGTCCTATTTCTATCCCCAAAGTCACTTATGTAAGTGGTCTAATATCTGCAAGCTGTTTCAGTCCTGTGGCAAAGAGGGGATGGCTCCAGATACCATGGTGGTGCAACGAAGGCAAAATTGAATATGAGGGGCCATGGGATTAAAATATCATAGAAACTAGGGTCCAGAACATGGTCAAGGTCATATTCTAGAGTGACAGCCATCGAAACTAGTATGACAACGAGAATTCATGGAGGATGCCCAAGATAGAAGACAACAGACGAGAAAGGACATGAAAGTTCTTACACACGGTACAGGGTCATCTCTTTGACCAGTGGGTGTTCCCATCATTTCCTTTTGGAAAGATGAGAGCCTTGTCCCCATGGGCATGAATCTTCAGATCCTTTGCAAGAGAGTGAACCCCAGAGGAGCATTAGCTGTGAGGGATTCAGGCAGAGGTGAGAGGCCTAGGGCCAGGTTGGACCAGCAGGTAGACTAACCTAGGACAGCCTCCAACAGCTTCACTTGAGAAAGACTCTTAATCAGCGTCAAGGAAGGAAGCAAGTTCAATGTCAAGGTGCTGAGCCTACATGGATGTGAGCCAACAGATTCCCAAATCTGGGAGCTGGGAACAGATTGGGATTTTTAAAAATATCTATTTATTTATTTGGCTGCATTGGACGTTCATTGCATCCTGCAGAATCTCTTGTTGGTATGCAAGGACTCTCTACTGTGGCTTGTGAACTCAGTAGTTTTGGCTGCATTGGGTCTTCGTTGCATCATGCAGAATCTCTTGGTGTGCAAGAACTCTCTACTTGTGGCTCGTAAACCCAGTAGTTGGCAGCATGCAGGCTTAGTTGCTGTGTGGACCTTAGTTCCCTGACCAGGGATCAAACTCACGTCCCCTGCATTGCCAGGTGGATTCTTAACCACTAGACCCCCAGGGAAGTCCCCAGGTTGGGATGCTATACACGCAGTGGGCTGAGGCAGGCTCTCAGGCAGGCTCTCATAGGGGAGGAGTGCTGGAGGGGGGTGGGGCTGGCTGGGGACTAAAGGAGGTGGCTTTAAGGGCTGGCATTTCAGCTGGTGGTCATCCCACTTCATAACCATGTGCCTTTCTGACAGACCAGGCAAAGGGTGGAACCGAATGGCTGAAGCATCCTTCAGTCAGATCAGCAAATTGTCGCGTGAGAAAACAGACCAGACAATGCTTACAAAGAAGCAGCAGTTAGGGAAGCTGCCTCTCCCTGAGAGAATGGCCACCTCTTCAGCATACACATGTCTGCTCTGCAGAACTACAGGAAAAGAGCAAAGGCCATTGGGCTTCAGTTCCATTTCTTATTATTCAGAAACAGCACTGCGGAGCTTTCTCAAAAGTCAGCTTCGTGATGTAGCCAGCCAACACTGCAAAATGATTTATGGGAGAGGAGAGGAGATATTCCCCGTGACCGCTATTATCCAGACAGTCAGAGGAACACTGTGGGATGAGGGGAGCATCGAGTTTTATTTGGCCTGAACTTAATAAACCTAAGAGGAGGGCAAAGTAGAAGAAGGAATATGTCCAAGCAAAGGTTTACTAGACTAACGGAATAGGGCTCAAGCCCCCCGGGACTGCATGTAAAGAGCATGAGTGAAAAGTCAGAAGCCAGAATTGAGTCTAGAGAGACAGGAGACCTGATGAGAACTCTTAATTGATATATCGAGTGGAAGCCCCACCTCCACCACTTACAACTTGAGTAAGTGTGTCCTGGACATTCCCTGGGAGATACTAGGTCTAAGATATGATCCTCTTCTTGAGGAATTTACAAACTAGCTGGTCAGAGGAAACAAATGGAAAAGTATACAGCATGCATGCATGCTAAGTCACTTCAGTCATGTTCGACTCTGTGCGACCCCATGGACAGCAGCCCACCAGGCTCCTCTGTCCATAGGATTCTCTAGGCAAGAGTACTGGAGTGGGTACACAGAGAACCAGACAAATAACTAAAAAGTATATGTGTTGAAAGGGGACCTCCCAGGACTGCTGCTGCCAGTGCCCCTGTCCCTGTGGTGAGCCCCTGCTGACCCAGGTCTTCACAGGAGACCCTCCAACACTAGCAGATATTATGAACTGGATCCCGACAGAAGTCTTCTTGACAATTGGTTTCTATGGCTTCTCAAGTTCCCATCCTCATCCACCAACCACAAGCTCCTGGAGGACAAGGGCTGGGCATATGTAAGCAAGAAAGCGATGCCAGCCTGGCTCAAAGCCATGCTCTATGAAGGAACCATCTGACTTTGGTCAGTCACAAGATGGATTCCTAGACATCTCAAGGCAGACACACAAACCCAGACAATATGGCTCCAAATGGGCAAAACAGCAAGGGCCCCCAACCGAAGCTGCACCCTAATCGCCAAGACTGCCATTTTGGACCTATACTCAGGTGTCAGGATGCATTTTTAGTGGGGGAGATGTCTTTAGTTAAAACAGCCCTGGTACCACAGGTTGAAGGTGAAACCAGCACTTTCTTCCAAATGCTACTGACAGTCCTCACTCACTCACTGAGGCACCCACCCATCCCCAGCTGTTGGCTCTTGGAAGGAGAGAGACTGCCCTTCTCACAGATTCCCAGCTCAGGGCCAGCAGGCTCATCTCCTGGGAAAGCAGCCTAGCCAGCATTCCCCACACCCCACCCGGGTTCCTGGAGCTCAGGGTTTCTAAGGGCGGGCTAGGTGGGCTGCAGAGCCTTTCCTCATAGTCAGCTCTGGCTAAAGGGCAAGGCCTAGGAAAGCTCAGGGGCAACCTGGCCACAGTCGTGGGCCTCAGCAGCCCTCTGTCTCCACATTGACCTGGCATTAATGAGCTGACAAGCTCCCTGGGGCACCCCAGGTCCCTTTGCCCATGCACATCCCAGCTCTGCACTCTCCCTGTCACCAGAGGCAGCTATACCCAGAAATCTCAGATCTCAGCTCTTCCCTAAGACAGTTATCCCACCAGATCCTGCATTTTATCTAGTACTGACCTGGATTCTAGCTTTGTCCCTAAATCACTGTGTGACCTTGAACAAGGCACTTCTCCTCTCTGGGCCTCAGTTCCTTATCTGAAAAATAAAGGCACTGGACTAAGCAGGTCCTCCTACCATAAATCTCTGGGGGCTGACAGCCGACGAGTCTCTAGTCTTTGCCGGAGGTCCTCTCAATCCCTCCTGCAAACAGAGTAACACATGCAGACACGCACACAACCAACAAACTCCATCCAGGCAGCCAGAAGCTGCACCTGAAGCCACTTGCATCAGGAGGGTGAGGTCTGGAGGCACTGTGCACTGGGACAACCTGCATCCTCTCCCCTACCTCCCTGAGTCCTCTCTATGCCCCAGAGGCTGACCTGTGGAGAGACCAGAGGGAAGGCGGGCATTCTCCCAGTATTTCCCTGTGGGGATTCCCTCTTGGACCTACAGAGGGAGGGACCACTGTCCAGCCCCAAGGTCTTGCACTGCCCTCTGTGGCTTCCCTACACCCTGCTCACATTTTCGTGAATAATCTCTATTATTAAACTCTCCCCAGATTCTCCAGTTTGAGAGTGCCACATGCTTCCTGCCAGGACCCTGCAGCTAAGTCAGTACAGATTTGATCTTGTAGTCGGGACGAAAGATCCATATGGAAAACAGGAAGATGGAGAAGTGAGCTCAGAACTGAACCTTTGAAAGCCCTAACTCACATTTTTACCTTCATCATACTCAAAAAATAAAGATGGAAAATGAAATAAAGAGACTATCAGTGGAATTTTTACATGTCTTAAATAAGTAATCACGGACCCTGTATAATATAATTCATTTCTATTTACCAATCTCTGTTCGCTAAAACTTTTCCCAGATTTCTCTCCCCTGCAGTTTTCAATGACATGCATGAAAGTTTGTTTTGCTTTGTGGCAGAGAATATGCAGAGTGTGCCTGGAGTTCCAGTTAAATGATCACGATCTGTTTAATTTTATGACTCAGAGCTGGTGGCTCTGGCCTCCTGTGTTACCATCACTCCAGAAAAGCAGCAGAACTTGATGTTTTAGATGAAAAGGTCTGAGTGATGCTTATTTAACCCAGGCTGCTGGCCACTCTGAAACACTGTATGCTTCTCACGCTCTCCTCCATGTACACAGGAGCTATGCAGGCGGCACCCTCCACAACAGCTTCCCGCTGGGGTGGGGCGTGTTGGAAGTGGCAGGACCCTCTGACTGTCTGGCTGCTCCTGCCAGGAGAGCCTGCATGTGATGAAGGGCCTGGACTTTTTTTCTTTTTTGGCCTCAGTTTTCTTGATCTCTCCCCAAGGTCATATTGCCAAAACCTCTTCACCCTCTTTGTCTTTTGCCTTATCGCCTTTTTCCTTGTCCCAGCTTCCAGTTTTCTTTTATCTACCCTGATATCTACCCACAGGGAGTGACTTGAATATACAGAAGTGAAATCCCCACAACAGGGGGAAAGGCTTGTGGAAATAAAACCTTCGCTTAGTTGAACTTCAATGAAGACACTCTTTTGTGTTCCTTTTTGGTCCCCATTGAGCCTAACACAGCTTGGGGCCCACATGGGGAACTCAATTCACTCCATGGATCAATTAAGACATTGATCATAGGGCAAACAACCATCCTAGTTAGTCAGAAGGAGCCAGGTTAGCGCGGAAAATCCCCGACACTTTGGGAGGGTTGGCCACCCTTCTCTAGCCGACCATGTGCGCACCCGACTTGTTCCTGCTGCCCCGTCTCACATATGCGGAAGTCTTATATGAGGTTCTCTAAGAATAGAGCCTAAGATGGGGATCCTTGAGTAGGTGCTTACCTGAGTGCTGGCTCCCAAGTAATTCCCCTGAGGGAGTGAGGAGAGCAGTTTAGGCAGGGGAAGAAGCTGGGCAAACATCTGCCTTCAGCAGCAGGCCAGGCTCAGAGCTGTCCCCTCTTGCAGTGAGGGGTGGGGTTTTAGACCCCGTATCAATCAGGCACTAGTTCTGGGCCATCTTGAGGATGAGCATAACCTCCCAGGCATTTCTGGGTGAGACAGCTCTCAACAGAGAGGGCAATCTCCAGGGGACGGGACCCTCACAGTCCCGGGGGACAGGTGGACTGACTGGTAAAGGGGCTCTGGGTGGGACGCCAATAGCATCCACAACACCGCCCTCAGCTTCAGCCGGGTTTTTCCGACGCTGAGGGAGCGCCCTCAGGACCTGTTGCCAGTTAAGCTGCAGCTTCCTTCCTGCTTCAGCCCAAGCATACCCAGACCTTACAAGTGTGCTTCGACCTCAGTTTTCTGGTTTGTACTCCAGGAACTCACCTGAGACCCTCCTTGGCCAGGGCCTGACCCCTGCTAGAATTTGCCAGTTTTCCCCAGAGACTTCTCCTGACCCTTTTCTCCCAGACATGGCTTGGACTATGCTTCAGAACTCCTGAAGCTTGGAGTCTGTGATCCCTACCCCAGTCTAAGTTAGTCTGCGTGCGTGCTAAGTCACTTCAGTTATGCCCAACTCTTTGTGACTATAGCGCGCCAGGCTCCTCTCTCCATGGGATTCTTCATTCAAGCACACTGGAGTGGGTTGCCGTGTCCTCCTCTATGGCATCTTCCCCACCCAGGAATCGAACCCACATCTCCTGTGTCTCCTGCATCAGCAGGCAGGTTCACTAACACCACCTAGAAAGCCCTGTAAGTTAGTCAATATCACCCGCAAGTTACAGCTTCCTGCAGGGGTTCTGTCCATCGGACAGATCTGCTGCACAGAGACACAAAATGAAGTGGGTCTTGATGCACAGTGCTCTGCCCACTGTGGGTAGCAGGTCAACCTCACTGGGCAGGAAATGCTCTCACCCTAGTTTCGCTTGACCTGGATGGTAGCTTCACCTGCCGCAGAGGTCCCAGCATGCCTGCAGCTTGGTCAGTGAGGATTCAGAGTCAATACCACAGGCTTTTAGAAATGCAGCTATTAAAAGTATCAGAACATATGCATCATGCCCTTGTGGCGGATACTGTGGATGCCCCAGCTGTATCCTTGGAGATCCATCCTTTTCCAGTGCTCCTCTCACCCGCACATCTAAGTGTCAGAATATCTACCCTAGGGCTTTACTCACAGAGTAGCCTGCTCTGCCTCAGCACATGGGGGGCTGGAGTGCTAGAGACTACCAGCCCCGAGAGCTGCCTGAGCCAATGCCTAAAGGGAGCTGGCGTATAAACACCCCAGCTCCCTCACCTCTCAGGGCCGATCATTTGTGGGCATGTGTTTTATGCCATTTCTCAGAGTTCCCCTGGAGGTTTCAGCTTTATCTGCCCACTGTGCTGCTTGACTTGATAACATGCTCTTTTTTTAGCCGCTTCCCTTTCTTGTCTTAACTCCCCACTCTGCTGGTGTATCTTGACCTTCCCAAATAAACTACTTTCTGCTGAATCTGTGTCTCAGGGTCTGATCCCTGGGGAACATCCCCTTCCAAGGTAAAGCTGAAGAAGCTGGGGCCAGGCCTGCCACACAAGACTTAAGCCCTGTGCAGGCTGCTGCTGCGTGCCTGAGCCCTGTGGTGAGCTCCCTGTGGGACCTCTCTTCATGCCAGCCCGTCCTGCACTGAGCAGCCCCAGGGAAGGAAGAGGTGGCCCCGTCAAACATCCTTCCAGAGTTCCAGATGCCCTATTAGTATTCGGAGGTGTTCCCCACTTTCTCTAGAGGCCACTGACCCTGGGAGGTGATTTTAATCAGGGATTTGATCATCCTACAGATGATTCCTTGTTCACGCTCATTCTTCCCAGGCTCCCTGAGGCCCCTTAATAACATTAGATTGCAGTTTTAGGTTTATATAATTTGGTGCTTAATGCCCCTTATTATTAGCCCAGAACAACGGAAGTAACTTGTTGGAATGTCAGCTTCATGCCAGAGTCACCCCTTCCCAGAATGCCCCACTCGGGTGTGTGGTTGCACCCTGGGCTTGGCATGGGAGCAGGAGCTCCAGGCGGGAAGGCTACTCTCAAGGTCTGGGCCCTGGTCTTTGAAGCCTTCCTGTGTAGCCTGGGGATTCTGCCTCTCTTCAAGGGAGTGAGGATGGAGCCAGCTCTGCCGCCAAGACAGGTCACCTGGTCCTGACCTCCTCGAGCCTGGATATCGGCCCCACTCAGTGGGGCCTGTGTGTCCAAATGACTCAGTGCCTGTGTCCAAATGACTACTTAAGATCTTCCTTCGAATGTCTCAAAGGCATCTCACATTCAGCATATCCAAACTTCAGCGCTTGGTCTTTCTCTCCAAACCTGTTCTTCTCCTCTTCTCTGCTTTCCCATCTCAGTAAGTAGCACCATTATTCAAACCAGAAACTTGAATGTCATCTCTCCTTAACTCCCTTCATCCAATCACCAGCAAATCCAAATATATCTCAAATCCATCATCTCCTCTTTGTCTCCAGTCACCATAGTGCAAACCATTATCTCTGGTCTGAAGTATTGCAATAACCTAAATGATTCCTCTGCTTCCTTCCATTTGTACCTCAAACTCTTCACCACAGACTACAGACTAGTCAGAGAGATCTTCCAAAAATATCAATCAGATCACACTTCTCCCCCATTTAAAACTCACCAGTGTTTCAGGTCTCCAGAGGGCATCTCTATGACTTCCCTTTCTGCAATCAGCCAGAGGAAACTCTGCTTTTTAAAGGGCTCTTGTATTAATACTCAGGTCAGACCTATCCAACCAACTGTGAACCTTAATTACATCAGCAAAAATTCCTTCACAGCAATATCCAGATGAGTGTTTGATTGAACAACTAGAGTCCACACCAGAGGCCAGGAGTCTTGGGGCTCCATTTTGGATCTCTGCCTACACAGTGATCAATAATATTTGCTGAATTAAAAAAAAAAAAAAAAGACTCTCCTTCTGGCCACCTGTTTGTACAAGCAATTGGTCCAAGTCCATGTGGGTCTGTCTCTAGGAATACGGCAGGCCATCTACACAAAAACAAACAAACAAGCCTGGAGGGTAACATAGGAAAAGAGAAGGGGGACACACCAAACTTGGAGCTGAAAAATGTGGGCTTAAGCCCTCGTCCTGACACCATCATACAGGGAGAGCTGTGGTGACTCACTGTCTCCTCTGACCCTCTCTAGAATGGGCATAAAATATCTGTGTCATAAAATGGAAAACATCAATTCCATCCATCCATCTTCCTATCCACCTTCCATTCACCCACCTGTGTATCCACCCACCTACTCACCCATCCATCAATTCATCTCCCAGCCATTCCACCTCCCCCACTTCTCTCTCTTCTCTTTCCCTCCCTCCTCCATGGATGTACCTGGCATAATGTAGAAACCCAGTAACCAGGAAATGGGAGGATGGGATTAGTTTTTCCTGCCATGAAGAATTCAGGAATTCAGGGAGGAGTAACCTCACCCACTGCTAGACGGATCCATGTAGGAATGTGGAGCACGCAGGTTCAGAGCAGCAACTGGGCATCTAAGATCATGGGGACTCACTCCACAGAGATTAAACAACAACCTTGAATGTTTTTTTCAGAGAAAATACAAGCACTTCAGGCAATGCCCCAGCTTCATGCCTGAGCAGCTCCGGTCAGGAGCACTCAGCAAACAATCTTGTTTTCTTTGATTCTCTGCATTAGTTCTCATGTTTTAAGCCAAATGAATTTGACAACACAGACAAGCTTGCAGACACTCCGTCTACGGGACTTCACTAGGAACCTCTTTCAAAGTGGGGAAAATGTTCCCTTCTTCAGCATCTCAGCACTGTGGGGCAGGTGTAGAAGGCAATGGCACCACTGGCAGCCAGTCTGGCATTAAACACATCCTGCATCGCTGGAATTTTCTGTCCCATCTGTGAGCATCAATTAATGACAAGTCAATTCCTCCCCACTGTCTGGGTAGAGAACTCTCTCTGAACCTCCTGATCTCATCCACAGGATCCTTCGATCAACCCCCTCTGAGACCCGAGTAAGGACATTCTGCCAAGGCAGCAAGCCTGCCTTCACCATTAACCCTGCTGAAGATGCTTTTGTTAATTTCCATTTGGCTCAGAACCCATGGTAGTGCTGAGCCTTGATCTAATTTCTAATTCATTTTTGTCACTCATCAAATTCACTGGGTGAGGAAGGGTTTGTAAAGCTCCACACTTCTTTCCCGCAATGAAACAAATAGGAGGCCTAGGCTTCCCCCCACCCCCCCAACCCCGGGTCTTATTCAGCTTCAAAATGCTGTGGTTATTCACTCCCAGATGGCAACCAGGACAGTATCAACCCACGGACCACAAACACACTCCAAGACACTCCCTCAGGGTTGCAGGTTGCAGGCTATGCAAGAAATGGAAGTAATATGGTGGGAGAGAATCAGGCATGCCGGTGAGTGCTGGTGAGCTGTGGCAAATCCAAACCACAGCTCCCCGTGCCCTGGGGAAGGCCCACGGGCAGGCAGGGCTGTGCTCCCGCTTCCCTCCCTGGTTTCCTCTCCCATTTTCCGCCCCGAGAGAGTCCTGCTAAGATGAGTCTAATCAGACTGACACACTCTCCAAACGACTGTCACACCATCTGGTCCTCGTAGACCTAGTCAGCTTTCCTGGTGCTGGTCACTCCGGTCCCCCACTACTGGCCTGTCCCAGGGTACCTAATGCAAGTTGCATCCAAGGTCTCAAGATGCAAGGATGTCACCAAGAATGCATTCAAGTGCATCACCTAGGAACAAAATCTACAACTTGACTGCATGCTCATATGCTTTTCTGAAAGGGTCCATCAGCCCAGAAGAGGCCTCCCTGAATCAGTGAAACTCACCCGTGTGGCCTGTGCATTGTGAATTTCTTAAACTGTGCCTGCGATGAAGGGAAACTGCACAAAGACGTGTCTAGGTCAGCTTACCTGGACTGGCTGCTTTCTGAGATGTGGGAACCAACAAATGTGAGAGGGAGTGAGTGTGAGATGAGGTTCTCAGTAAGGTTATGTGAGTTAAAGAGCACCTCTAGAGAAGCTTCTGTTTCTCAGACTGGCAGTCAACATGATCAGGCTGTAGACAGCCAGATACAACCATATCTGATCTGCCCACGTGGCTTGTTCAGCCCACCAAACATGAAAGTATTATTCCCAACTTGGAAAAAACAGTCAGCAGGTCTTGCAGGCTAGGAACAGGCTGCACCCAGCACTGGCTGCCTCTCTGAGCCGAACTTGGGCTCATTCTCTTGTTCACCACAGTCCCCACCAGTCCTCATTGTCTCACCCCCGCCATTCACGTTATCTCTCCAGCCTTGATGGGTAACCGAGCCTAGGATTCCTGAATACAGTGACGTTAAGTGCTCAGGTTCTAGAGCCAGATGCAACCTGGGTTCAGATGTTGGCCCTGCCTTTCTTAGCTGTGTAATCTGTAGCTTTTCCAAGCCTTGGTGCTCTCATCTGTGAAATGAGCAGAAGAGCTAAACAGACATTTCTCCAAAGAAGACATGCAGATGGCCAATAAACACATGGAAAGGGGCTCAACATCTCTCCTTATTAGAGAGACACAAATCAAAACTACAAAGAGGCATCGCTTCACATCAGTCGGAATGGTCGTCATCAAACAATCCACAAGCAATAAATGCTAGAGAGGGTGTGGGGAAAAGGGAAGCCTCTTGCACTGTTAGTGGGAATGTAAATTGATACAGCCACTACAGAGAACAGTATGGAGATTCCTTAAAAAACTAGGAATAAAACTACCATGTGACCTAGCAATCCCACTACTAGGCATATGCCCTGAGAAAATAAATCATAATTAAAAAAGACAATCCACTGCTGTTCACTGCAGCATTATTTACAATAGCCAAGACATGGAAGTAACCTAGATGTCCATCAATAGATGAATGGATAAAGAAGTTGTGGTACATATATACAACGGGATATTACTCAGCCATAAAAAGGAACAGATGTAAGCCAGTTCTAGTGAGGTGGATGAACCTAGAGCCTGTCATACAGAGTGAAGCAAGTCAGAAAGAGAAAAATATCATAAAGCTCCAGTGGCTCAGTGGGTAAAGGATGTGCCTGCAATGTGGAGATACAGGTTTGATTCCTGGGTCAGGAAGATCCTCTGGAGTAGGAAATGGCAACCCATTTCTGTACTCTTTCCTAGAAAATTCCATGAACAAAGGAGCCTGAAAGACTACAGTCCATGGGGTCACAAAGAGTCAGACTGAGTACATGGCACAACACATATACGTGGAATCTAGAAAAATGGTACTGACGAGCCTATCTGCGGGACAGGAACAGAGGCACAGAGGGGGAAGAAGGTGGAGGGACAAGACACATACACTACCGCATGTAAAACAGGCGGGGGCCGGGGCAGCTGTATAAACACAGACAGCTCAGCCTGGCACTCTGGGACAACCTGGAGGGGTGTGATGGGGTGAGAGGTGGGTGGGAGGCTCAGGAGGGAAGGGACATATGTATATTTCTGGCTGATTCACAGTTGTTGTAGAAACCAACACAATCGCAGAAACCAACACAATATTATAAAGCAATTATCCTTCAATTAAAAATAAATTTAAAAGAACAGCACAATACCTACCTCATTTGGTTGTTCTTTCAATTAAACAAAGTAACACATCAAAGATACTTAGAAATGAATGGTAGCTCTGATGACATGGCATTTGCCTAGGCTAAGAACCTCCCAGCCTGGAGGCAGGTGTGTATATGAAAGGGGAAGACTTTTATTCTGATGACCGAAATCCTAAATAGCTCTTAGCCCCGGTGGTGTCTAAGGAAGCAGGATGCTGCCTTCCCTCTGGCTTTGCAAATGCTCTGCCCCCATCTCTGTCTCCATTTTCATTCAGTCATCAGATCCACTAGCGAATCACCAGAGTCCTGGTGGGCACAAGGCACAGTTCGAGGCCTTGTGGGAAAGAGAGAAGGACTCAAAGAGGAACCTTTCATTCAGAGCTAAGTAACTACTGAGTCTCAGTTTCCTCATCTAAAAAGTGGGTAAAAATACTGGAAAAATTAAAGAAAACAGTGCGACAAGTACCTAGCACAGTGCTTGGATCAAATCAGGTGCCCAATACGTGGTCATGCTGATGCCTCCATGAAGTCCAGCTGTTGTTGTTTAGTCGCTAAGTTGTATCCAACTCTGCAAACCCGTGGACTGTAGCCCACCAGGCTCCTCTGTCCATGGGATTTCCCAGGCAAGGACACTAGCGTGGGTTGCCATTTCCTCCTCCTTCATAAAGTCTAATTAGAGACACAGAAAAAAAAGGCAGCCTGTCCCTGCCCGCCCCCATCCCATTCAATCCCCAAGGCCCAGCTCAAATGCCAGTTCTCCCGGAAGGCTTCCCAGAATGACTGAAACCTCTCCCTGGTCTCCCCCAGCACTCTCCCCTTCACTTGTGACTGTTAGGGCCAGACCAGCACCATGACAGGTTTTAGTAACCATTAGACCTAAATTTCCGTTTCCTGAAGATGGGAATCATGATTACAGGAATCACCCCACCGCCCGCGGACCAATCAGAATCCGTGGCAAACCCGAGAAATGGGAACCAATCAGAACCTGTGGCGAGTCCGCGAAATGGGAACCAATCAGGACTCGCAGCCAGCCGGGGGAAAATGAGAGCCAGTTAAAACTCAATACCTAACCCCTCACCAGAGGGTGACCAATCAGACCCAGAGACTCCCATTTTTCAAATTTTGTGCGCGAGAATACCCTATATAAGCAATGTAACCCAGAGCTTGGGGCTCTCGTCAAGATTCCACTGCGCTGGATGAGACGGGAGCCCTGGCTCGAGCTAGCAATAAAACCCCTTTATGCTTTTGCATTGCTGTGGACATCTTATTCTCTCAGTTTTGTGGACTCGGACTTCGGGCGTAACAGTGACCAGTGGCACTTAAACATTTTTACAGTATGCGTAATGGCTGTTTGTCTGTGGTTTATCAGCTGCCCTAGGCTGGGAGCTCTCTGGGAGTGGAAACTGTTCCTCCTCTGTCCTCAGATCATTGGTGCTGAGTGTGAAGCCTCATGCTACCTGAATGTTTGTTGAATGAATGGGTGAGTACCGTCAGCAAAGCGCTGAGCGGGGTCACTCTCTGGCTACGCCAGTGATCAGATGTGTGACATTGCTCTGGATCTCAGTTTTTCCTCCAGTAAAATGAACCTTGGACTACATTTCAGGGCTAGATTTACATTTTAGCTTGCTTCAAGCTGCCCAGTGCCCCGTAAGGGAAGCTCATCCAGGTAGGGGAGGAACCCACAAAGTGAACTAGGTCACACATCTCTATCACAGGTCAGGGGCTCAATGGAAAAGCATCTAAGCCAGAGGCAGCCACTGGCAGTCATAGTACAGAGGCCAGGGAGGAACAAATCAATGGAGCTATTGGTACTGGTACCCAGGCAGTGCCTTACTTGGTTAGATGAAAAATCAAGCCCCCACTCCAGCAGCACAGGTGGGGTCAAAGGGCAACTGTGGGCTGTCTCATAAACTAGCCTTCCATCAGTGCTACTCAACTCAGCCTTCTTGCCCACTGATCTCACGTCCTCCCTGGTTTCTTTCTGTTCAGACCCTTTCTCCCTAAAATTCGACTTACATCTAGAGTTTCTGAGATATGGGCTTTTAAAAACAGCTAGAAATGAGAATCTCATTTTTGCATCAGTGTCAAAAGAGAGCCATAGACTGTATATACTACTTGCTTCCATCCTCAGACTATAACTTGCCTGAAGTAGGGAACTGCATCTGGTTCACCACTGCCTCCCCCGTGCTAAGCTTAGAGCCTGGTGCTTGGTTTGCCGAATGAATGCATGTGAATGACTTTTGGGCAGAACAGGAATAAGTATCTGTGGGCTTGAGCAGACAAGCAAGGCAGTCTCTAGAAAATAAAAACATTTTTTAAGGAGTTGTCCTACAATTTACGGCCCCTGAGTCTAGATTGGGCTTTCCAGATGGTTCAGTGGTAAAAAATCCACCTGCCAATGCTGGAGACTCGGGTTTGATCCCTTGGTCAAGAAAATCCCCTGGAGAAAGAAATGGCAACCCACTCCAGTATTCCTGCCTGGGAAAACCCCTTGGACAGAGGAACCTGACGGACTACAGTCCATGGGGTCCCAAAGAGTCGGATACGACTGAGTGACCGAGCGTGAGCCCAGGACTAGATTAGGGCCTGGTAAATAAAAACAAAACCCAAACAGCCCTATGCCCGGCCTCTGCCACAGTGAGTCCATACCTGTTATTGGACCCTCTGGCCCCAGTTCTTTGTACTGGTTTCCCCCACCCCCAGCATTATTTTCAGCATAACCTCCCACCCAGCACGGGGGTGCTGGTATCCCACAGACTCTGAAGGCTAACAGGCAGGACAGATCTGGGTGGCAGTTGGCACTCCAGCTGCAGGTGCCAACTCTCGTGCATTCACACCTCTTCTTGCTGAGCACTGAGGCTCTGATTTCTGTTCAGACCCTTTCTCCCTAAAATTCGACTTACATCTAGAGTTTCTGAGATATGGGCTTTTAAAAACAGCTAGAAATGAGAATCTCATTTTTGCATCAGTGTCAAAAGAGAGCCATAGACTGTATATACTACTTGCTTCCATCCTCAGACTATAACTTGCCTGAAGTAGGGAACTGCATCTGGTTCACCACTGCCTCCCCCGTGCTAAGCTTAGAGCCTGGTGCTTGGTTTGCCGAATGAATGCATGTGAATGACTTTTGGAGCAGAACAGGAATAAGTATCTGTGGGCTTGAGCAGACAAGCAAGGCAGTCTCTAGAAAATAAAAACATTTTTTAAGGAGTTGTCCTACAATTTACGGCCCCTGAGTCTAGATTGGGCTTTCCAGATGGTTCAGTGGTAAAAAATCCACCTGCCAATGCTGGAGACTCGGGTTTGATCCCTTGGTCAAGAAAATCCCCTGGAGAAAGAAATGGCAACCCACTCCAGTATTCCTGCCTGGGAAAACCCCTTGGACAGAGGAACCTGACGGACTACAGTCCATGGGGTCCCAAAGAGTCGGATACGACTGAGTGACCGAGCGTGAGCCCAGGACTAGATTAGGGCCTGGTAAATAAAAACAAAACCCAAACAGCCCTATGCCCGGCCTCTGCCACAGTGAGTCCATACCTGTTATTGGACCCTCTGGCCCCAGTTCTTTGTACTGGTTTCCCCCACCCCCAGCATTATTTTCAGCATAACCTCCCACCCAGCACGGGGGTGCTGGTATCCCACAGACTCTGAAGGCTAACAGGCAGGACAGATCTGGGTGGCAGTTGGCACTCCAGCTGCAGGTGCCAACTCTCGTGCATTCACACCTCTTCTTGCTGAGCACTGAGGCTCTGGAGATGCTGGAGGACACCTGGGTCACTGAGTGGTTTGGGGTAGCCTTTCAGGAAATCAGTCCCACCAGAAGACATTCCATCCTCCACAGTAGAAAGTATTTGATTGATTGCGCTTTCCACTACTGGGAAAGTGGGGAATGAGGGGCGGGATGTGAGCTCACTGCACGGCCTGGTGTTCAGCTTGGCTTGTCTTCAGCACCAGTTTGTCTTTTCAAGCTGCTGAGCAAGATAGGCTGCAGGCCAGGAGTGGACAAGGAGACCTTTCCTGCTGGCTGCACCACGGGCTGGGCCAGTGTGTCCCTGGCCTTTGCCAAGGTCAGCTTGCCTCCCAGCTGTGGGCAGCAGGACCCCTGGCCTGAGGGCAAGAGACAGCTCTCCTGGGTCCTCCCACACTTGGCTCAGCGCTCCAGCTCCAGGAATTACCCTGTCGACAGATGGCTACCCAGCTGACCAGAGGGACAGCGCCCCTGGTATTTGGTTCCTGCTGGCTTTGTTAGCCAGATACTGGTCACCCTGGCCAGTCTGTAAAGCAAAATGGTCCAAAGCTCCCTTGTGCAGACTGCTTCCAGGCGGCTCATGAGCTACAGGCAGGCACTTTGCCTTCCTAGGGTTGTTCTTGGTCAGCAGGGAAATATGTTAAGGAATTCCTGGTTACTGAAGTCAGTTTCCTTTATTGGCAAAGGAACATAAAATGGTGATGAACTACCCATCCACACCATAGCCGGACTCAAGCAGGCTCAGCTGTGTGACATGCCAGGGCCTCAACAGAGTGGCTGGTGAGGACAGAGAGGCAGCTGGCAGCACCCAGGTTAGAGCCGGAGAAAGTGACAGAGCTCTGGGCAGGCCCACAAAGAGGCAGTGTTCCCAGGGCCAGGCACGCCGAGGCATCATGGACTATGAACGCTCTTTTGGGTGGCTCAGTGGTAAAGAATCTGCCTACCAGTGCAGGAGACTTGGGAGAAGTGGGTTCAGTCCCCGGGTAGGGAAGATACCCTGGAGGAGGAAATGGCAACCCACTCCAGTATTCTTGCCTGGTGAATCCCGTGGACATAGGAGCCTGGTGGGCTACAGTCTACAGCGTCACAAAGAGACATGGCTAAAGTGGCTTAGCACGCACTCTCGCCTCCATCTTGAGGTTGCTGAGTATGTGGGCATGATCCTGATGTCACACTGGTCAAAGGCACAGGGGTGGGTGGTGAAAGCAGCCTTCTGCTGAGCTGGCTGACGGCCCACATGCCTGGTTGTATAAACACCTTTAAGCTGCCTGAGCCTTGGCTGTAATTAGATTAGCTATATGGGATTCTTTAAGCTCCATAAAGCACAATACTGTTGGACCATTCTTTTTCTCTGCTTTTTTAATTTTTGCAATTATTCCAGCTGCACACAAAGCTGTTGGTATTTTTACAGCCTGGAATGAGTATCTCTCGTGTAGGACAGCATCTTTGAAACATTAAACAATGATTAGGCAGGCTCTGGGCCAAGGGATGATGGGGGCTTTCCGGGAAGTGCAGGGGGACCCAGCAGCTGGTGGCAAGCAAGCTGGCAGCTCTGATTCTATTTTGTCACTACACTGTGATTTTACCAATAATTAAAAATAACAATGATTCACAGTTGTACAATTACCTATCATTCAGCAAGATTCTGAAGATGTCCTGGGTAGTGGTGGAAGGGGCTAAACCACAGTGGTGGGGACTTGCACACCTCCGCTCACATGTGCACACACAAGCCCAGCATTGTGTGTGCCCCCAGAACCATATATTGAAGTCCTAATTCCCAAGGTGAAGGTATCTGAAGGTGGGCCCTTTGGAAGGTAACTGGGTTTAGAGGCGGTCACAGGCGTGGAGCCCGCATGATGGGATTAGTGCCCTTATAGGAAGAGGAGAACACACCAGAGCTTAGCTCTCTCCGCACCCAGGCACCAAGGAGGGCCATGCGAGGACGCAGAGAGAAGACAGCTGTCTATGAGCCAGGAAGCAGGCTCTCAGCAGACACTTACTCTGCTAGCACCTTGATCTTGGACTTCCCAGACTCCAGAACATGAGAAATGAACTCCTACTGTCTAAGCCACTCAGATCACAGTGTTTTGTTACAGCACCCCAGACGGACTAAGACCCCAGGTACACACATGCTTGCTCAGAGCACTTACACATGATCACAGGTTAAATGCACACTCACAGGTTTGTGCCTACTCACCCACATGTGTTCACACACACACATATGTTGCACACACAAGCATATCAGCTTCCCTCTGTTTCTAAGAAAACATGAAGCTGACTCCTTCTCACAAGGTGACCTAAAGCACGGCTGCCAACTCCACCTGTTACCTCTCAGCTCTGAGCCTAGAAGCCTCTGTGCAGAGTCCCTCCTTACTGAGCCCAGGGCAGAGCTCCAGCTGAGGAGATGGCCACACCTTCTCTTCAGGGCCTTCTTCACCTCCTCCTTCACTCACCCTGCTGCCGAACATCTCTCTTTATATGGAGGTAAGAGAATGAGGGCAAAATGCGAGTCAGAAACCCACGATGCACCAGAGGCAGCCTTGTTTAATACTCAAGGGTGCAGGCAGGCTCTGAGGCCAGACAGCCTGGGTGCAAACTCTACGTCTGTGTGACTCTGGACACATTCCTCAACTCTTTTGTGCCTATTTCCTTCTTATATAAGATGATATTAATCATGGTCCTTACCATTGCCACAGAGTGCTGATTAATTTATGAAAAGTTACTTAGTCTCTGGCACAAACCTGGTCCAGCCAGCAGGGGGAGTAGCACAGAGCGATGCCAGACCACCTGGAAGCAGTGGCCTGGCAGGGGACCCTGAAACCCAGAGCTGGCAAAGGGGCTGGAGGGGAGGGATGAGTGTCATTCCAGAAGACGACTAAGCAGGTCCTGCAGTCACCGTGAGCAAGCCTGGGGGGCCCGGCCGTGGGCTACCATGTCCATGTACAGTGCAGACAGCAGACCGACTGGCCACTGGACCAAGCAGGGACACGGTATGGAGGTGAGCAGCGAGCCTTGGCAGGAGTCAGGAGACCCGAGGTCCCATCCGGCCTCTGTCACTCACATAATGTGGGGTCTGGCCAGTCTCTGCCCGATGTAGATACTGGTTCCCTCCGGAGAGCCAGCTGGGGCTTGCCTGTCGGCCTGCCTGCCTCCTGACACTGTGGTGGGGGAAAGTATTAGTCACTCGGTCATCATGTCCGACTCTTTGTGACCCCATGGACTGCCAGGCTTCTCCACTCATGGGATTTTCCAGGCAAGAATGCTGGAGTGGGTTGCCATTTCCTTCTCTAGGAGATCGTCCCAGGAATCGAATCCAGGTCTCCTGCATTGCAGGCAGACTCTTTACCATCCAAGTCACTGGGGAAGAGCCTGTATCTCAAGGCCTGCTTACTTCTAAGCACTCTCCTGCCAGAAGGTGTGGAAGGCTTTGAGCAAACATGGCCAGTGTGAAGGCTGGATCCCTGGGCGAAGGATATCCACTGGCCAGGAGACAGTTCAACCCCAGCTGGAGCATGCGAGGTGCTGGCCATTCTCTTGGTGGAAGGCAAGGCATCAGGCTGGTGTAGGCTGGGCAAGTCACTGCCAGCCACGTGCTGACCAGAATCTCCAGGGAACGAGACGCTGAAAAGAACATTTGATATCCCCATTGCTTTGATGTGCTTCTAGTCACCAAATTCAGATTCATTTTGCAATTTCAAGTAGCATGAAAGAAGACTGCCTGATTTTTCAAGTTTATTAAAAGAAGACAGGAGTTAAGAAAGGAAACAGAGAAACTGAACACAGCAAAAGAAGTTGGAGTGGCTGAGACTGTGGGATGGGGTGACTCGGGGACAGCTGGTGGGAGAGCCAGAAAGGGCTCATGTTCATCGAGCACCTGCTCTGGGCCAAGTACTGAATGCCTGAGTCTCATGGAGGTGTTCACAATGTGTGGGGGGTGAGTGATGTGGAGGTAAATGTTTAGCTGTGAGTTAAAGTACTCGGCACAAAGTATGTGGCCATTAAAAACTTGTTGAGGGAACGGATGAATGAAGTGAATGATCAAGTGAACGAAAGCCAAGAATCAAAGGCAGAGATGATTTTATCAGCTGCAAGTCCTGGTGCTTCCCTCCCTCTGAAGGTCTATAAAGGTTGAATCACTCAGTCCCAGCTAAAGACATTGGCCCTTTGGGATTCACTGAAAAGCATGGTAATTAAAACCAGGAGGCTCTGAGCTGTGTTCCAACCATTGCTTTGAGATACTGCCTTAGAGTGGCAGGGCAGGCAGCCCAGCAGCCGCCGGCAGGAACGCCTGCAGGGGCTGGGTAACATGGAAGAGAGGAGGCTCAAGTTGGCCATCTGACTCCATGCGTAGGCCCCGAGGTCAGGCCATGACGGTATAACCGCAAAAGAAGCTCCCCTTCTACTCTGCGCCCCTTCCCCATTCCGCCTATCTCCCTAGGGTGCAGCAGAGGGTCCCAAGGGCCCCGCCCCAGGGAGAAACACTCCACCCAGCAGCGCCTACTGCCAGGCTAGCCCCGGAGGCTCTGAAGTGCCTGCTGTCCCAGGCTCCTCAGCTGCAGCACACAGGATGATGGGAGACAGACATTGGAACTGTGACTCCCAGAGAAGGTCCCATTGCATCAGAACGCTCTGGGGTGCTTACTGATGTGCAGATTCCAAGCCTTGCCTCAGGCTACAGAATCCACATGCACTCATTCACTGAATCAGTATTTACTGAACACCTACAAGAATCAGGCACCATTGTAGGTGCTGGAGACACAGTAATGAACAAAACAAACGTCCCTGTCTTTATGGAACACGCATACTAGTGGAAGGAAAATGTACAAATAAATAAGGGAGAGTAACTAAGTGAGTACAGTGTATCAGAAGGTGACAGATACTGTTGAAGAAAGGAAGCAGGGAAGGGATGACGAGAGACAGAGGTTAAGGCTGCCATCTTAATAATGTGTCATCTGCAACATTTGAAGGGGTAAAGGAACAAGGGGCACAGTATCAGAGGGTAAGAGCATTCCAAAAGGCGGGGCAGTGTGTGCATGCTAAGTTGCTTCAGTCGTGTCCGACTCTTCGCGACCCCATGGACTGTAGCCCACCAGGCTCCTCTGTCCACGGAATTCTCCAGGCAAGAATACTGGAGAGGCTTGCCATGCCCTCCTCCACGGGATCTTCTGATCCAGGGATCGAACTCACCTCTGTCTCCTGTATTGGCAGATGGGTTCTTTACCACTAGCATCACCAGCGGAAGCAAGTGCAAACGTCCTGAATCAAGAATGTGCCCGGTATAATTCTCCGCATTTTTAAACAAGCTCAAATGTGTTTGAGGCCACTTTAGAGGACTGACAGCATCCTCCACAGGTGCCAGCCCCTGAAAGAGCGGAGCTTGTTTAGGAAATTGCTAAGGTGGCAAAGGACAGGACTCCAAGTCCTGCACAAGGGCCTCCTGCAGAAACTTCAGTCCTTGACTTCTGGGATGAAGATAAAGGTCTTGAGTGGCGTGGATGAAGAAAGCAGTGATTGGCTGTTTTGTGTTTGTGAAAACACAAGCCTGACCTCAAAGCAAAGGTGCCCTTGGGGGTCTGGGGGCAGCTGGGGAACACGAGGCACCAGCTCATACAGAACCTGTGGCAGCCACTTGGAAGACAGTCTCCGGAAGCTCTGCTCTCCGGCTTCAGACTTCACTTAGAGTTTCAAACACCAGCATCGCTTCCATCATGCAAAATCTCATTCAAGCCTCCAAACAACCCCAGAGGTAAGAATCGTACGTCTCAATTTTATAGATAAGGAAAATAGGGTTCACAGAGGTTAAGAACACACAGCTGGGAAGAGGCTAGAAAGAGCTGGAACTAAATAGCTGGCCTAATGTGAATTCCGGCTCTTCCCACCAGGGCACACTTATTCCGCGAAGAAAGAAAAGCCTGGGTTGCTTCTAACTAGGGGCCGCACGCAGTTATTATGGTTGCTGTTTTCACTGCTCTCATTTTAACTCTTCCTTGGTGCTCTCTTTGCAGCTTGTGGCATGTTCACCCTCATTACCCTGTGTGTCCTCGGTGACCAAGGAGCAGACAGGGAGGGGCAAAGCCTGATGTCTACACAGGCCACGAAAGAAAACCCCAGGGAAAGGCTCCTGGCTGGCAAGTGGCAGAACTGAGACTGGAAACCAAGTCCTATTAATTACGTCTCATCCCACTTTGCTTTTAATCACAGGCTTCCCTGATGGCAGGGACTGGATCTGACCCGTCACTCCCTCCACGCCCTTGGCCCAGGCTGGGCACCCTATGAACGTTAGCTGAGCTGAGTCGGCCTGATGTCAAATCAATGAAAGTCCGTGCTGAGTGGGCTGATGCCCTAGAGGAAGTCCTCCAAGGATACGGCCAGAGCCACCTTCCCTGTCAGGCTGGGCCCTCGCAGCCCTCGGCTAAGGCTAGAGGTCTCAGTCTCAATGTCTCAATGTCTCTCCCACCCCACCTTGAGAGCTCAGCGCAGGCTGGTCTCAGGGAGACCCATTACTGGTCAGATCTCCAGTCCATTCCCCACAGGAGCCAACCCTTCCTTGCCTCCAGCTCCCTTCCCATTAGCCCATCTGCTCTTTCTTCCCAGAGGCAAGCCTGGTTTCTGTGCCCTGGGTCCCATCCTCTCCTCCCTTCTCAGAGGCTGTCCTCACCTTTGTCTCAGAGAACTCAGGCACGCCCTCCCCAGACCAAGGGCCTCATATGTCCCCTCTCCAGACCAATTAAATTACTAGAGCTAAGGCATGACACCCCTAGATTCCTTAAAAAGCTCTCCAAGTGATTCTAATGTGCAGTCAGTCACGAGAACAATATGCCTTTCAGAAAGAGAGAAAAAAACATAACACAGCACAGTACAATAGAACACAATAGCAATGAATAACATAGGCCAGATTATAATAGAGCATGTCAGAGCACTGTGCACATTATAGGAATTAACTATTGTTTCTTAAAAGTTTCATTTCAATTGTGTGTGCGCATGTATCGGTATGAGCAGGCCTGTCATCCTGGGTCATGACTGCAGACTATGGTTAATTGGTGGAAAACGTCGCTCCAGCTCCTCCTTGGCTCCTGATTCTCCTTCACAGTCAACATCCCTGAAGGAGGCATCTACCTCCCAGCTGCTCCTCATCTTCATCTGGCTCCCGCAGCCCCACCCCCACCCTTCCCACTGAGATTTCCATGATCTGCACCCCTCAGATCCAATGCCTTCTTCCTAGACTCCGTGTCCTTCCACTTGGCTGTGAAAGTGAAAGCCACTCAGTCATGTCCTACTCTTTGCGGCCCCACGGACTATACAGCTCATGGAATTCTCTAGGCCAGAATATTGGAGTTGGTAAGCTTTCCCTTCTCCAGGGGATCTTCCCAACCCAGGGATGGAAGCCAGGTCTCCCGTATTGCAGGCGGATTCCTCACCAGCTGAGCCACAAGGCGAGCCCTTTGAGTGCCTTGGGCTTAGTCAAGGAGGTGGCTTGCTCCTGAAATTCTCTTTGTCCTCAGAGTCTGGCTTGGCCATTCCCTCTCTGTCTCTATCATCTAAGCCTCTTCCTCCTGACTCCTAAACACCTATCCTCGGCATCCTCTCAAACTTCTATTTCTTTTGTTCTCTCCTCTTCAGTTTTCCATCCTTCCCTCCCGACCAAAGGCTGTAATTAATGTGTGTACAAGACTCCTCATTCGCGTCCCCACACTTTCTTATTGGGCTCCAGTGTGCGGTTGACCAGCTGTGACGCAGTCTCCTGGGCACGGAGGTGGGGGCTGGGGAGGGGTGATGATGATGGATTGCTGATGGTAATGATGATGGATCTCATTGCTCAACTCACAAAGAGATCCTTGACCATGTCAGGCAAGTGAGGTAAGCAAGGGAGGATAACCATCCCCATTTACATAGGAAAAAAACTGAGACTCTAAGAGGCTGAGGAGAGTTTCTGGGGTCACTCACTCATAATGGAGAGAGTCCTAGAACCCATGACTTCAGACTTCAGAATTCTTTCCCTTCACACCATGCACTGGAACTCAACACACGCATCCTATTCATTAAACCAGAGATTCTCAACCAGAGCTGTGTAACAGAATCGTCAAGGATGCTCTTAAAAGCAGAGATGGTCAGATTCCTTCACAAACTTACTGGGTTAGAATCTTCTGGGAAGGCTTTTGCTTGATTTGTATTTTGAAGTAATTACAGATGCACAGGAAAGTATACAGAAGTACACAAGGAGGTCCCATGCACCTTTCACCCAGCCTCCCCCAACGTTAACATCTTACACAACTGTAGTATGATATCAAAATGAGGACACTGACATTACCAAAATCACAAGGCCTCTCCAGGTCTTTTCAGTAATGTGTGCACTCCTCTGGGTGTGTGTTTGTAGTTCTGTACAGTTTTGTCAAGTGTGGCATTGTGTAATCATCACCAAGTCAAGGTGCTTAACTATGCCATCAACTCAATACTTCCCAGAGCTTTGGGTTTAAAAGCCCCCCATCTCTGATCTGATGAAGAATCCACCCACTCTTCCTCCTGCCCCCTATCCTGGGAATGACCACTGTCCTCTAAATCACTCCGGTTTGAGACCAAGTCATCATTTACCAGCCCTCCTTTGGCCTTCTCTCAGTCAAGAGATCCAACAGATGCTTCCTTTATAAAACCTCTCAGGCTCATATCTCGCCCTCAGTCCCCACACCCAACACAACTCCAGGCCCCTTAATTTCTTGCTATATGGCTACAATTACGATGCATCCAGTTCCCTTCAAGATGTCCCTCTTCCCCAGCCAATGATATAAAACACATCCAAAGCCCTTCATTGCTCAGTCCTGACTGTGTCACTCCTCTTACCAAAATATGGTTATCACCATTTAGAAAATTAAGTCCAAATTATTTAAATTCAAATATGAAACCCTCTATATGTGGCTCACTTTCCTTATCTAAATTTCTCAGTCTCAGCCCCCACTTTCCCACATGAATTAATGACAAAACAGCATCCTTCAGGCCACAGTAAAGTTTTTACCATGGAAATGAAATGAAAGACCCCAAGATTTCCTTCTTCTTGATGTTTTGTTCTCTCTTTCGTGGTGAGAGGAGGTAGGATGGGACGGAGCCTGGGGATGCCTCTTGCTTGGGGGATACTATCACCCTTGGAAGAACGGCTCTTGCATCCCTTGCCTCCTGACAATGTAAGAGGCCAGGAGGACAGCTGGCCTTGCTGGAGCAAGATAGGGTTCACGGACAGGCTAGTCACAAAATTTCAGTGTTAGTCTTTGGGGAGTGGGAGCTTCCTCAGCATCCATTCCTTGGAGCCAGGCAGGTAGCTGCATAGGTAGGTCTCCCTACTCGAGGTCTCCCTCACAACAGGTCATCACCTTTAAGCCTCCTCTGCCTATCTGCTGCCATCCAAGGTGCCTTTTCCTCCTTCACATCCACGGAACAATGAGAGTCACATGATGCATAAGCACTGCCCTTCAGAAAGCTCTAAAAGTCCCTTCTTACTACACTATACTATACTTCTTACTGCACAATAATAAAATGAAACAGAAAATTTGCTTATAGAGATTAAAAACATTTCAATTATCTGATATGTTTCAGCTTTAATTGATAACAAAATACAAATTGCTCATCTGAACTTCTCATTACAGCAACGGATTCACTGGGAGATTTATTACCTGACATCAGAGAAAATGCTAAAGATAACCTACGCCCAACGACTGTGCTCCTGTGGCCAGGTTGCATTATCTATAGCACATTCATATTAAAGCTCCTATCGGGAGAAGTGGTTCTCAAACTGTCCCAGTGCATGGGCTCTAAGTTTGGAAAATATTATGGAGATGCTATACATGAGAAGAATCAGAAGTCATGGAATATGTGCCAAGGGAAGCAGGTACCTGGGAGTAGCTGGAGAAAGGGAGATGTGCTATGAGGGCTTCAACAAGGGATTGCAGGTCGCCTGGGGCCTTTGCTCAGGTCAGATGGAACGTGGAGCAGGGGATGCAGAAAATAAGCTAGGCTTTCAACAGCTCTGTTGCTGTCACTGCAGTGTATATCTTCCACCATCCTCACCATCAACACCACCAGCACCACCAACACTTCCACTTTGCCACCACCACTGCTAGGACAACGCCAGTGAAAAATCTTCTAGGCAAAGGCCAAGGCACAGAGCAAAGTGGAACGATGCTTCACAGAAGAGAGTCACTGGAAAGGCTCACTGTGCATGTGCAGGGGGCGGAGGTCATGACCATTTATCTCATCATATTGCGCTAGGATGTTGAGGGAGAGAGTTGACAGCTAGCGAGAAAAAGCTTGGGGACCAGGCCCCTCTGGAATGTGAAAAGAGCACAACTATGGACTGAACCTTCCAGAGTGCTAACCGTCGTGAACCTCTCCTCTCAGAGGCAACATCCCAGAGAAGGAAGAGCCACGGAGAGGCTGCAGAAAATGAGAACCCCGAACGGAGGCTGAGATGCCCGCACAGGGCAGGGAGCCGGCACTCACCGTTGCTGCTGTAGTCATCCACTAGGATGATCTCCTTGAGCAGGTGCGGAGGTGTGCGCTCGATGGCCGAGTGGATAGAGCGCAGCAGCACGGAGAGCGCTTCGTTGACAAAGATGAAGACGATGCTCACCTCTGGGAGGCTGTCGGGGAATGAGAGGTTGCGGCACCTGGAAAGAAGAGCAGCCAGGCTCTTAGATCTGTCACTTGACTCAGCAGGGGTTGCCCCAGGTGCTGGCCTGCCCATGTCTTGGTTCCAGAGCTCAGGAGTCCATATTCTCCCCCGGGGTCTTCTCTTTGATATACTTAAGATAATCACAAAGTGTACAGCAGACAGGCCCTCAGCCACTGAAACCCATTTGCCCCACTACAGAGTCTGAATTTGTCAACAACTCTCCCAGATGAACAGTTGTATCACTAGACCCTAGTACAGGGCCTGGAGCCCAGCAGGCTGTCACCAAATGTTTACAGGGAAAATGACACTATTTCTAAATCCAATAGGATGGGGAAAGCAACCAAAAGAAAATCTTAGTTTTTCCAAAATGACAGCCAATGTTTAAATGAGGCCAGACCCTAGATGACCCGCTTCAGGAGAAAAACATGTCTCCTTCCAGAGACTCCTCTTGCCAGAATCCACTTTTCATCACTCCAAAAGGAACGCTGCCTAGAGCCTCTCTTACGGCTCTTTCATCTTATGGATTCAGCCTCCAGAAACAGGTGGAAACCAGAGGCAGAGTCTCAACATGTTAGAGAAATGGAAGGAAATTTGGACCTCATTTCACAGATGAAGATGCTAAGGCTCAGAGAGGCTAGGTCCCCACCATGTGTCAGCTGCCAAGGTGAAACCTCAACTCTGGTCTTCTTACTTCTACACCAAGGCTCTCCCTTCAAGGAGAAGTGGTCAGGTGAGAGACTGCCCCTAACTGTCCCATTTCCTCCCTACCTCCATTGAAACCCATTTGGAGGTCCATTTGGAGGTCTCTTATCCAAAGGATGTGAGGCAAAATCACTAAAGTCTGCATGCCGCTCTCCATGGGAAGAGGAACATGAGACCCTAAAATCAGACCCCATCACGAGGCCAGACAATAAGGGATGTTGTGGCTCCCAAGGGCATGTCAATTCCTTCTCCTGTAAGCATTGACTTTGTAGATGGAAAACCACTGCTGGTGCCCTTCTCTGGCTGACACTAAATACTGTTCCAGAGGGCTCCGAGCTCCCATCTTCAGGACACGAATGAAAGGAGAGAGCAGCAACTGGGGCCCTGACCTCGGTCCTCGGCTCAGAGTGGAGGCTGCCTGCTCATCGGCCACCAAAGGTTCCAGGGGTTCAGGGCTGGTGACCGTGTTGCACTACTCCAAAGTGGGAGGCACAGTCAGGTGAGTATAATAATGCAATAATGAGCATAATAGCACAGGGCTTCTGCTCATTGTAATTAAAGTGCTGCAGGATAGGGATGGGCCTGCTCTTCCTTAATGAGGAAGACTGCAGGATAACCAGCGCTGAGCAATTTTGGAGAAATCACAGTGGGGCCCCAGTCTGCTTAAGTGCAGGAGATTAATAAACTAAGATCACTATCTCTATGGTTACCAGAAATTTACAGAAACTTCTCATTCTGTTTCCAGCTCTCTTTTTCTTTCACGAAAAAAAATGAATGGGGGAAGGGAAAGAACCGAGGTTTCATCCAAATCTGCTTCACACTTAGGATGTGAGTAAAGCCTTTAGTGTAACAGATTGGTGTAGAATTCATTCATTCTTGCATTTAATGGAATCTATTGAGTTTTTTTTTCCCATGAGGCAGGTATTGCATTCAGCGTTAAAAGAACAAGGACAAAGTGCCTGTCCTCATGGAACTTGTGCTCTGAAGTGGGAAACAGGCAAACACGGCAGCAAACAAGTGATACAACTTCATACACACGCTGAAATGAAAAGTAATGTGGTGTCAGAGGACAATGTGGTGCCCTCGCAGCTGTTCTAGGAGTGGTCGGGGAAGGACTCGATGAGGCAGAGAGGTTGGGTCAGAAACTCACCTGGCACACCACAGGTGCAAAGGCCCGTGGGGTCGAGGAGACAGTGTTGCGACTAGAGAGGAGGTGATGGAGGGAGCCAGCTCAGGTAGCTGCAGTGGAGGGAGGAAGAGATGAGGAGGATGAGGGAGAAAGGCTGAATGAAGCAGAAAGGCTGGGATGTCTCCTTAAGCTCATCTGCTGCTGCTAAGTCGCTTCAGTCTGTGCAACCCCATAGACGCAAGCCCACCAGGCTCCCCTGTCCCTGGGATTCTCCAGGCAAGAACGCTGGAGTGGGTTGCCATTTCCTTCTCCAATGCATGAAAGTGAAAAGTGAAAGTCGCTCAGTAAGTGTCCGACCCTCAGCGACCCCATGGACTGCAGCCTTCCAGGCTCCTCTGTCCATGGGATGTTCCAGGCAAGAGCACTGGAGTGGGGTGCCATTGCTTTCTCCGTTAAGCTCATCAGACCCTTTCAAAAAACGTGTTGTTGTGAATAGTACTGTTATAACAGCAATTAAAAGGTGGGTGGTTAACAGTCAAATAATTCCTCTGGCTAGTGCTTACTTATGGTTATCAAGAACAGCAGTTGGCCTTTCCTTAGGAATGGAAAATGATAGAAGTATTAACACACAACCTACTTGCTAATTGCAGCTAACGAAAACACTTTATATGGTCAGACTACTAGCACATGACCTTTATTTTTCTTCTTTGAAAGTGTAATAAACAGCTCCTAATAAGGTCACGATATCAGTACAAGCTGTCTGCCCCACCAGCCATGAGGCTGACCCTAAATCTGTTCCTACACCTCCAGGGGTTTCCTCTGAGTTCTCAGAGCCTCTGTGTCTAAAGCCTCAGATGTTTCCCAAGTGTTTTTCGGAGTTAAGGGTTAACTGCCTTCCACTCCTCTCTTTTCTTTTTCAAAGCTCCACATAAGCACTGCAAGCTGAATTTCTCCCGGTAATGGCCACGGCCGTCCTGATGGGCTAAGCTGCCCTGTCTGGCATCCATCTCCTGGTGACCTTTCTCCAAGCAGAGCAGGAATGTTATATTTGTTTTTCAAGCTAAACTCTACTGATCACTATTTTTACATGCAAGACTCTTTCAAACTCAGCTGTTATATGACAACCCTTTTGAACATAACAGAACACCTGGGAGAGTACATCACGTTTGTGTGCGTTCATGGCGGTCTCCTCCCACTATAATGACTTCCCTTGAGGGCAGGGACTTTATTTTGCACCAGAGTCTAGCATATAGTAGGTTATCAGAATTAAACCAACACGTTTATTTATTTTATCCACAGATACCTAGGAGATATTGTGGGTTTGAGTCCAGACCACTGCAATAAGGCAAATAGTGCCATGTAGTGAGTTATATACAGTGAGAGTGGGTGAATTTAACTCAGATGACCATTATATCTACTACTGTGGGCAGGAATCCCTCAGAAGAAATGGAGTAGCCATCATGGTCAACAAAAGAGTCCGAAATGCAGTACTTGGATGCAACCTCAAAAATGACAGAATGATCTCTGTTAGTCTCCAAGGCAAATCATTCAATATCACAGTTATCCAAGTCTATGCCACAACCAGTAACGCTGAAGAAGCTGAAGTTGGACGGTTTTATGAAGACCTACAAGACCTTTTAGAACGAACACCCAAAAAAGATGTCCTTTTCATTATAGGGGACTGGAATGCTAAAGTAGGAAGTCAAGAAACACCTGGAGTAACAGGCAAATTTGGCCTTGGAACATGGAATGAAGCAGGGCAAAGACTAATAGAGTTTTGCCATGAAAACACACTGGTCATAGCAAACACCCTCTTCCAACAACACAAGAGAAGACTCTACACATGGACATCACCAGATGGTCAACACCGAAATCAGATAGATTACATTCTATGCAGCCAAAGATGGAGAAGCTCTATACAGCCAACAAAAACAAGACCAGGAGCTGACTGTGGCTCAGATCATGAACTCCTTATTGCCAAATTCAGACTTAAATTGAAGAAAGTAGGGAATACCA